>APFE030385159.1:0-14809 GCA_000404065.3 Pinus taeda
AATAAGAAAAATGAAAATCAATGTAATGAAGTATGGGCATGTTAAATATATTGGGACAAGCTTCAATGAATTTATGAAGGATATGAAAAGATAAAGAGGCCAACTCTTTAGACTCATAGAATGCAATTTTAGAATTTGAAGATCATAAAAAAGAAAAAAGTGCAAGATCAATGGGAATGTTAATACAATGAGACGAGTTGATGAAAATATTAATGAATCAATAATTATTAAGAAAGTATTGAATTATCTTCCCTTGATATTCAATGCAAAAGTCTCACTCATTGAAGAAATCAAAGATTTGGAAAATAAGACAATTGATGAACTAGATGGAATCCTAACTACATGTGAAATGAGAATAGAAAAAGAGAAATAAAGATTAAAGGAACCAACCTTCAATGTATGAAAGAAAGAAAAAGAACCCAAGCACTGCCTTCATTCGAACTACGAATTAGATGCATAAGAAGCTCGATTTGTGTGAAGTGTAGAAAGAGGATCTAGAAATAAAAAGGTAGGAAACCATTCAAACATTTTAATTGTAGAAAACCAATATGGGAGATCATAAAATATAGATTTTATTTTCATCCAATGGGAAGTTTCTCAACATAGGTGTCGAAGAATTTTGGATCATCGAACATAAGATCCCCATTGGAATTGAACATTTCTGCAAACTCCTTCTCCTTCTCTTTCTCATATTCTCTAAGTCATTCATTTGATGTCATTATTAGATGGCTTTGGGTTCTCTCTAGTTTATCATTTAAAAAGGATGTTTCTCTTATGTAAGAGTGTTGTTCAGGGAAGAATACCCTAGAGTAGTCATACATTGGCTTTTGTAGGTCTTTACACGACCTAGCCTTCAGAGAAGGTCCACAACATTTACATCCATGATACCCTTTTGTTACAAGACCTAAGAAATTATTACATACAGGTTGGAACATTAGTAACCATGAAGATCAGAACATTTGTAGTGAATTTAATTAAATATATGTGAAACAATCATGTTACGTATATAAAAAATCAATAAAAATGTAATTAACCAGAGAAAACTCCTAAGATTGGATAATCATGTATGTTGTAAGAAGATATGGCATGTAATTTCAAAATTCTCTTTCTTGGGATGGGTCTTGATACATTCTATAGATGTATCCCTTCCCATAATTCATTCAATTCATCTACCAATGGTTGTAAGTAGACATCAATATTCTTCACTTGTATTCTACCAGGGACTATGAGAGATAACATAAGATGTTCATTCGTCACATAAAACCATGGTGGGGTATTGGTATTGATCACTACTACAAGAAAAATAGGATAGTTGTTGTTTTGCATGGAATATGGGTTGACACCATCCATGGCTATGCGGAGTCGTAGACCTCGTACATCATCCTTGAATTTTTCAGGCGATGTATCCTCTATATGCTTCATGGCTAGCAAATATTTTGGATTTGGATAACCCATAACTCACTTCTGTGTGAGGCATGCCATCCCTAGAACATAGATAATTTTTTTGCAATGAAAGAGCCTTTCAATCCTTGGTATTATAGGCATGTGCCTCAGTATCTTTTGAGGAGGACCACGTGATTTACATATTTTTTAATTATGGTACTTCTCATGCCCACATTTCATACATATCTATTTGTCTACATATTCTCCTCTATATTGAATACAATCATTCAGACATGCATGATATGATATGTATTCAACACCCAACATTTTCAACAACTAAATTCCCTGCTGGCAGCTACTTGACAAGACATTGTCACTTACAAGAACCTTATCATTGAATAACCTACAGTTGGTTGGGAATATATATTTAACATTCATAAAATAAACCATTTTTAATGTTGATTGTGTGACAATATTTCTGAAAATATAAAGGATGTGATCAATCATGTAGGTGAATTACCTCAATATTGTTGAGGGACATGTACTAGACATGCCAAAATTTGGTTTGAAGTTGTAAATAAACATCCTTATCCCCAACATAGTAGAATTTTACTTCCCACTAGGTCTGAAGAGAGAGGTGGTGGAAGAAAAACTTAGGCTTTCGAATAAGGTATTAGTGATATGAGCATCATCCCCTCAATCTATTTTTTGGAATGCATCTAATAGAATTTCCTCCATGGCAATCGTATCCCTTAAGTAATCATCCATACCACCCTCTATGTGATTTCCTCCATTGCCAACTTGTGATGAAGAACTACTATTGTTGTAGTCATTCCTAACTGGTGAATCTAGATGTAGTGGAAATTAAATATGTGGTTGATTCAACAATTCTTTATATGTTTCCTCTCTAAATACTTCTCTTAATGTATCCTTCATTTGATTATTCATTGAAGTGGGGTGCATAGGAAGATGGTAGGTGGGTCACTCATCATCAATAGAATCCTAATTTCAAAAAATATTGAACATCATTAGTACACTATAAATGATATTAGTAAGGACATTAATGAAATTTCTTTGTTGAAATTACATTATATCAAACACCTTTTGCCATCGCTGATCTAGAATTGTGGATGGAAGATATCAAGTTCCAATTGGTAGGGTGAAGAGGCTATCCATTTTCATCTGCCAATTGCTTACGATATGTTACTCCTGATAAGAGCTTCTAATGTTTTTTAAATGGAACAATATTTTATGTATCTGAACTTGATATCCTACAAATTTGATACATTTATATTCAAATTGACAAGGATTAAAAAAATTAAATTCAATTAGATAATCAAAATGCAAATAAACTTTGAACTTACTGGAGATGAAAAGGGAGAACTCTGAAAAGGACATTGATAAAAAAACATGGAGTGAGTCGGAATTTAAAGAATTGTCCATTTGATATTATTGATATTTTGTTCCCGCATTTTATAAATATTAGAAATAAAATTTTGTGTCCATATCTAAAATTAATTTCAAGAACCATATAACTACAATTTTAATTTCAATATATTTTTCAATAATTTTTTCAAGAATATGGCGACTTTAAGTAGAAAATGTATACTATGAACTACTATAGTTCATGTGGATGTGTCCTAAGCAATAATTTGAGATTAATATGTCATTTTACCTGAAAATAAAATTTCAAATAAATTTTAAACCCTACCATTGCACTGATAAAAACAAATCACACCGATGAGTGTAAATCATAATAACACTAGTGTGTTCTAATAAAATCCTCATCAACTTCTCGCACTACAAAAAATATAAAATATGTGATCACTTTAGTGCTCTTGTACAAAAACATGTCGAGTGTTTGAGTAAAAACAATATTGGCTTTCACTTGTTTCCGAGATTTTGAAAATAAAAATGAATTCTACCATGTCAGTTCTCTTGTAAAAACTACAACGCTAATGCATTTAAATAAAAAATGCACCACTCCATTAAAATATTAATTGCAATGTTTCAGGATTTAAAAAATAAATAAATGTATCTGGTTGGTGTGTTAAAAAGGTCGGTGCCCCGGCAATATCAATGTACATTACTTGTGAATGCACCAGTGCTCTTTACTATCAAATGCACCGCAATTTCGATTAAGTGAAAAAAAATGAAACTTTTTTTTCTTTTGTTTCAAATTAAAAAATAAATGGAAATTAAATTTTTGAAATTTGATTTCAAAATTTCTCTTAAATAGTAAAATGCTATTTACTATTTCAGTATTTTTCCCAAAATATCTAGGGTGTGATTTTCAAGAGAGACATTCCAAGAGCACTGAGCAACAATAGATTACTTTAGAGCAACAAAACTATTCTGAAGATCAGAGGCTGAAAGGTATGATGTTTCACTCAAAACCTTGCATAGAAAAAGGTTTACATGTTATTGTTGATTTTACTAATAACTTTCTTTACACTTTCTATTAGGGTTTAATTAAAAGAGATATCATTTTGTAAGAGAGAAATACTGGGAGAACTGTGGAGTAGCAAAATATTTTGGAACCATAGAAACATTAGGAGAATTATGAGGTCTAAAATGGGCCTCCTAAGGAAATTATAAAATAATAGTGGAAATAGTAAAATAAGATTAGATTACATTATCAAATTTTAAAGGGAAAAACTAAAAACTATTTTTGTAACATGTATTTTCAAATTATCTCCCTATGGGTTTACTCAAATATTGAGCAAAAACATTCAATGGATGTAGAATTTGACTCCTCATCCAAGGAGTACCCATGTTGCATACCTTCGATGGATCTTGCTACACAAAAAGATAGAAATATAGGAAAAATGTTATTGCAATCACGTTTTTTTCATCCAATGAGTACTACCGCTTGAAATTTGAGTAGAAACTTAGGGAGATAACTTGAAAATACAAGTTGAAAAAGTAGTTTTGTAATTTTTAATCTTTTTTTCTTTTTAATCCAAAAATGGTGAATCACCCCCCATGGTTGACATCATCATCTCGAATCCTATCGGTTCTTATAGAGTTTATTTTGGTTGTACATTTTTCCTAGGAGGCCCATTTTAGACCTCAAAATTCCCCTAATGGATCAAAACTTCAAAACGTATGGTGACTCACTCAAAATGCTGCATAATAAAAATTTTAAATTTTACTATTGTTTTTACTATTACTTTTTTTACAATTTTTGTTAGATTTATTCATAATTCAAAGTAAAAACATGCATAATAAAAAAATTATTATTGTGTTGACGATGTTGGACCTGCCAACATTCATGGGATCTCCTCAGTATGAAGTCCCAACTAGACCTCACACCGTTTGGTGTAGGATTCCCATATGGTATGATGGCCCAGTTTCCATTATCTTAAAGGTTTTCCTTAACTCTTGCTTGTCATCACGTGAGAGTGGTATACTTTGTCTTCAAGAAACGAGGTTCATGTGCCTTGTGTGTGCTTAGTGTTACTTGGGTCAAGGTTGTTTCACTGCAGAGGGAGAGGGTGGAAGTGAGTCTCAAGTCGAAAAGGAATAGTCCAAACTTTGTCAGAGGCACACAACATAGTAGGACATGCACAGCCTTCGACGGAGTAGTCCACATGAATGCTGCAGTCAAAAACATAAAATGAATGGATAGCACATACAACACCTAGCAAGGTAGTCCACATGAGTGTGACAATTGTTGTCACAAGTTTTTAGGAATGGTTCCATTTAGTGTTCAGTGGGATAGCCCACATGGGAAAGACATTGTTAACAACTTATAAAACAAATTTTCATAAGCATATCTATTAGAAAAACTGAAATATTTCAACTATTTTAACATAGCTTAAAGAAACATGCATTATAAGTCTCCAAACAATAGTCTTACAAACAAATATAATACATATGTGAAAACATGTTGGCTTATTATCAGGCTTCTGAATTAAGTGAAAGTTCCAAGATACATCGGTACACCATCCATCACTAACCGTGATAGCAAGGAACTGGAGACACTTCTTTCTCCTCAAAGAAATGACTACAGACCCTCAAGCCTATGTGGGAGGATCCAAGGTGAAAACACTTTTGCATGTAAGAATTAGGAGTATTTATAGCTAAGGGTGAAATTGGCCATTACGAATGCTCAACTTCCCTCATGACTCTCTGACTTACATGACTCTTGAAATTTACATGACTCTTCAGATTTACATGTGGGTCTCTTGTAATTCCATCTTACATTACATTGATTACAACAATATGGCCCACAGTAGTGACGTGATTGAGATGACTCATGACATGACTCGATAAGGCAGTGCTGGTATGTTCATGCTGGTGGTGGTGTCCATGTCGAGCTGTAGTGCTACTGAGTGATGGATGTGCTTTTGGTGTATCATATCATCACCTCCACATGGCAAGATGTGCAGAGTCTTCTATGGTCTTGGTGTTCTCTTGATGTTGCATGTGCACATCGTTCCTTCTCTTGTACTTTTTCATGCTTCATGTGTTCGTCTATTCACGAAAAAATGCCATTGCATGTGTTCCTTGTTCATCTGTTCATGAACTAATCTCCTCGCATGCGCTCCTTGTTCATCCCATTCATTGTCGTGTCATGTCTAATCCATCTTCATGTATCTTTAATCACTCATGATGAGATGGCATCAAATCCAAAATTATCCTAGTCTACCATGATGCGTAATATTTCACTTTCAGATGCAGGTGACCAGGAGAGTGGATAAGGCTCTCACACTATGTAGAGCACATTTTGATTTGGAATGCAGGCTTCAAGCACTATCAGTGAAAATTGCGTAAAGCTCGTTGGGAGGCTAAGATGGGAAGTCTGGATCAATAGTGAGTGTTCATGAGATCTATCTTGGCACGAGCAAAGATCTACACAATTCTCTCAGGGAGACAGTGTAGACAGGACAGGATACTGGAAGTGGAAATTGTGCAATTTCTCTAGGTAGCTAGTAGTGAGTTGTGGGAGGTTGCTCAGAAAAATTGCACAATTTTCTGGGGAGATGGTAAAGGGCCATGGGACACTGTTGGAGAAAACTGCACAGAGCTAGGAGGTTGGCCTGGTGGATAGCCATGTGTAGTTTTTGAGTTGAGTGGGATGCTCAGTAGTTGGGAAACTTATCATGAAAACTTCACATTTTTCAGGATGAGCAGTAGGCCGACTGAGAGGGTGACTAGATCAAAAAATTGCCTAATTTCTTAAGGCAGTGTAGAGACAGGGAACAAATTTCTATCTAGCATGTCTACGCAGTTTATCCATTTAGTGGAAGTAGGCATGTTTGGCATCTTCTGCACATTTTTTTGGAGGAGTGAGTGAATATTGAGATGCATTGTTGGGAAATTTCTATGTTATTCTTAATGACATTCAGTTAGGTCTGTTCCAGGATTTCATAGCACATATCGCTTGCAAGGGAACCTCAAGCTCTACAAAATTCTAGGTAACAATACATGTTCACTAATGGTTGAAATTGCACATTATAGCTCAGTGGCGGTTCATTTGTTGGGGTTGGTCCAATCGACATAGCTCAAAAAAATGACTATGTGTGTGAATGAGTCACTTTGTACATGCATGGCCTTGCGAATACACACTCAACATGACTTGATGACAAGATGCCTCGAACCATCAAGACAACATACACTGAGTGTGTCTGGCCGACGGTGCGAGTGACAAGTGTGACACTTGTGATAGATCATTGAATGACCATGACGACACTTGCACAAAAGTGCATACAACTCTGTGTGTGAGTGTGATAGATGTTTACATAGAGAATACAACTTGTACACACAAAGAAGAATTTTATGCATAGCTAAAACATGGCTGCAAGCATGACATTGTTACCAAGATGCAAAAAGGTGTCCAATGAATGGTTAAGTGAGGAGGGTGAAAAGACTCAACGTGAGATGACAGGATGAACTCAAGTGCTTGCAAACATCAAAGAAGAATCTAATGAATGCTTTGAATTGGATGCAGAACAAAATTTGGAGGGTGTTGCAGTCGCTACAACTGTTGGCAACACACTGGTTCAATTCCAACTGCTTTGTTTTGGTCCATTGACAGCACAGGGACTTGGTCTTTCAGGGAGTATTGAATCACTATGGGGGTTACTTCGGCTTCCCCACTTACCCCATGGACATGCATGGTTCACTATTTGCCAACTCAGTGATACGAAATCAAGAGGAGTAGTTTGGCTCACAAATTAAAAATTTTCAGAGTATAACTTTTCATCTCTAGTGTTTCTCCACTACCAGCAGGCCTGGACAGTACCCTGGTGCAATCACGTAGGAACACACACATTGCTCCACTTCTAGTGAGCCTAGTCAGTACCCCGATGGAGTTGCATGCTTCACCTCTCTGTGCGGGAAGCCTTTCTCTTATTTTTCCTTTGTTTTTTTAAGAGGACTCTACATAGGCACTTATTTATTTTTGGGGCAGAAGAGGGATCTCGACTTATTGATAGTGGAAGAGGATATTTCTTCATAGAAGCATGTAATAACTCTAGCTTTGGTTTGGTCGTATAGATTCCCCCCTCTCTATTTCTACTAGTTGGATGACCTTGATCGCACATAGCAGAAGGAGTACATGGATGGGCTTTCCTAGTGTGGACATAGGTTCATGGTTGGACCCAACTTTCCCTTGCAGATAGCTTGTGTTTTCCATCAACATTTCATTAGCTGAAGGTTATAAAAAGGCATAAACAAGATGGACATAGGACTGGCTAATTGTTGCAGTGTCATAAGACTCTTTAGATCTTAGCCACATACCCATTCAAAATCAAGAACTCAGTAGAGGGCAACACTTATTTACAAAACAAGAAATAACATGATATTAAACAAGAAAAACAAAATAAAACAAAAATAGTAAGCAAATCGAAAAAAAAACAAGCAGTAAACAGATTATGTACATGGTGCGGGGTGTTGTTTGGCCTACTAAGGACAGAGTTTGAGACCTTGGCCATTGATGGGAAGGTTGTCAAACCTCCCGTAAAGTGATTAAAAATAGTACGTGTGTGGCCAAACTTCTCTTGAACTAGTATCAGACTATCAAGTTTCGTTATCGAAACATGTTTGTATCCTGAATGAACATTAACAAAAGATAAGGTTCCTGCTCTAGATAATGTGTCTAACATAGGTCCTGATGACGACAGGGGGTAGTTGTTTTTGTTTTGGGAGTGGTTAAAGCTTCAAAAATAAATTCATAAGCAAATTCCCTTGGATTTATTACATACAATACTTAAATTAGAAACCCACGTAAAATAACGAACTCTGTAAATGATCTGAGAATCCAACAACTTATTCAGTTATTTTTGTGTAAGGGGTTCAAGTGATAGATGTAATTTCCTCCGTTTTTTCTATAATTTCTTAACCCTTTCTTTGGTTTAAATCACGTGTTCGATTATTCATGTGTCATATGTACTCGAGCCATCCTGTGGCCACCCAAACACATCCTAACACTGTTTGAACAAGTGGTAAAAAAAAAATTCACTCCTGCGGTGTGCAACACATACAGGGACTAAGGAACTCTATATCGTGGTCTATTCTGAGATTGATCTATTTGTTATTCAAGGTGTAACTATGGGTTTTGTTGTCTCTTTATCGTTGAAAGAGGTCCTGCAAGTCATAGAGCCTTTTGAGAGAAATTGTTTGGTCAATTTAGTGTGTCCTAAATTGCTATATAGATTGTCAATCTGGGAGTCATAAACTGCTGAAGTGAAGTGCACTATATATGCAAGATAACCATTTTCTTACTTCTTTGTCATTTTCTATTTTTGGTTTGTTTTTGGGTTTATCTTCTTGTTGATTCCCTAATGTGAGATGGCAATTCTAAAAATCAAGTATGGATATAAGTGTTCAAGGCAATGGTGACCTTTAAAGTAATTTCCAAACTTCAAAGTTTTGAAAAAGGTTTTCAAACTTGCAATGATGAAATCAATTATTAAGAGAAAAAAAAAATGTACCTAAATTCTAATTAAACCAAACAATGAGCTAGTGACTATGAAACCCAGTATCCTTGTTGTTGTATAAAAGGAAAATTGAACTCAAAGCAATTCAAAATCTGTAAGCAAAGTAACTAAATCGTATTACATCGACTCATATTTTGACCCCTCACCATTCGACTCGCTCTAGCTATTGGAGGTAATCATAAACAAATTGAGTAATCTGATATCTAAATTGCATAAAACGAAACTAAGATCAAACTACGCATTCATACTTCAATCCCTCACCATGCAACTCACTCTGGCTATAGGAGGTAACTAAAAATGACATGAGTAATCTAATCACTAACTTGAAAAAACAAATAAACTAATATCAAACTATACATTCATACTTTAGTCCCTAACCATTCGACTCGCTCTGGCTATAGGAGGTAACTGAAAATGACATGAATAGTCTAATATCTATCTTGCATAAAAGTAAATGAACAAAACAAAACTGAAAGAAATAAACATTGCTAGAATTAGAACTAAGAAAACAAATCAGCAGAAGGACAAGATAATTCCATCATGTCATTAGTCATCAAAAATCTATGTTCACTTTCCCAAGCTATCTATTAGAACCTGAAATAAAAACATTGATCAGTTAATAGTCATTAGAAAGCATAAAAAAACCTTGGACAACAATCAACATGGATACCATAAGCAGTGTAATATATAAAAGCAAATGATTATGGCATCAGGAACATAAATGAAGAAAGCATGAAACTATATAATAACTACAGAAACTTGGTCTATAGGGGCCCTCTGCAACCTCGGCCAATCAGAAATGAATCACGAATTGAACTTAAAAAAAATGTCTTCTCATATATTGAAATGCAGTCATAACATAAGGATTAAGTCACGGCACAGTGGCTCATAAAATAGTGAAAATTACATATCAAAAACTAGTTTATATGCATACGAGGATGCTTATTTATAACAGGAAATGACATAACTAATTCCTAAGATCTGCTTTGGTAAACAAACACGTAAATGACCACGTCCGGAAATCTGGCAGTATGGTAGCCATGGAAATTAAATCCAAGGACGATGGCTATTAGATTTGGTTCACGGAGCAGTTCACATGTGTTGTCTCACCTCGTGGGATTTGAGAACTTGCCACGCAATTCTCCTCGTGATGAAAAACAGAGTCCTGCTACCGTAAAAATCTTTAGGTTGACCACCGCTTGATTGGCTTTGACCACGGTCTTCTGTGAGTGATTCAGTTGAACCAAGGGGACACGTTCGATGTCCACAACATTTGTAGCTTGCGTGTGTGGGTGGATTCTCCAGTAGACACCTGTAACATAGACTTCAATAAAATGGCTACCGAAAGTTGAGCCGGCTGCGGAAAGTGACAAGATTCCGCAGTGGACTGAGCAAAAATCTAAATCAAACAGCAGTCACAAGACATAGTTATGAAACCATTTTATATGTTCTTTTTAAACTAACATGCAATGATTTGACAACTTGGAGGTTGAGGTAACTGGAGAAAAAGGCTAAAAACGTGTATAGGGAAGATGCAAGTTTGGGACTCAAAATACCCCCACTGTGAAGGTGTTGCATGTCCTCATGCAACCAAAATTTTAGTCATCCCCCTTTAATCTATGTATTCTGAAGCCTCTGCTAGTACATCTAGTCCTCTTCTCTTCTTTCTTGGTGCTACCACCATCCTAGGTTTCCTTATCAAACATCTGAATTTGAGATTGATCAATTCCCTGCTCAACTTTCTGCACTTTTTCTTTAATTTCTTGTTCTTTTTCTGCCATAGGCCCAAATGTAGCATAGTATTATCATGGACGATTTTGTCCACTTTGCTTTGCTCCTTTAATGCTTCATTTCTTGTTTAATATGCCTACTTAAAACCTCCAATTCAAAAACTTCTTGTTTCAAGGATTGGACTTGTGCATCTTGTGTTATGTGAGGCAAAGTGGATGATGTGCTCAGGCCTCTAGCTATCTTCTCTAAGGATTTGAGGTAATCGTACACCTCTTTCTGTCTTGGATCTATTTCGGGTGTTTTCCTTAGGCTGACTTCAAATACTTGTTGAGGAGGAGGACCATCTTCTAATGCTGGCCGAAAAGGACTTACATCAACATCTGGATGACTGGTTCCAATATTTGGCAGAGGATGAGGTGGACTATGGCCAGCTGGAGGTTTCTCGGGTGTTTCCCCTCCCAAGTCAATGAAGTGGTGTCCTTTTACTTGTGTTTTCCTCCACTTTTCTCTAATTTTGATGCTTCTTCTTAAGTACTGTGGGCTAGTACTCTCTTCTTCCACGCTTTGTTTTCCTTTTTCTTTCTTCTTAGTTGTAGCAGCTTTCTTTTGAAGATGCACTAGTCTCTCAGATAACACTTGATAGTCTTCCTCTACAGATGGCTCTGGTGATTGGTAAACATCTTCTTTGTTCATTTTTCCCTTCAATTTTCTCTATTTTATGTCCTTAGTTCTTTCCTCCTTCTCTTTTTGACCAACTTCTTTAGTTTTACCAATAGGAGAGTCTTGGATTATGGCACTTTTTCCTTTTCTCCTACTCCTTCTTGGTGCCTTTGGTTTACTTCTTTCAGGTGCCTCAGATGGCTCTTGCAAGTAGTTTCTTACAACAAACTATTCCAAAGTATCTTTATTTTTCTTCAATTGATCTTCAATTAGAATCCTCACGAGTCCATGATGATATAAATGAGGTTCTATGTTCCCTATGTTATTTTGGACTGTGGTGCTTATCTTTTTCAAGCTCAACAGTAAGAAATAGGGCAGATTAAGAGTTTGGTTCTCTAAGAAGTTCATTAATAGCCTATTATGATGCATGTACATTGCCCCAAATTGGCCTTCACAAGTGATAAATTTTTGAACGATTAACAGTAAACTGCCCCATTATTCTTTTAATGCATGAACAAGAATTCCTTTTGTGAATACAGTAATGTCCATACCTGGGTTACGTAATATAATTCTCCATGCCTGCTCATCCAAACTTTTGTTTTTAAACCAACACTCACCTTCCTGGCGCAAGTCTGTAGCAGCTGCGATTGAGGCTTCAGTGACCATGAACTTAAGGTCTCCAATCTCCACCACCTGGTCGTTGAAAGACCTTGCAAAGGCTTTTGTTACTTCCTTATTATGGCCCTTAAATTTTTGTATGAAGCGGAGCCATTTAGCCTTCTTTAGCAAATCGTTTACTTCAGGGTATCCTTCTAAGAACATAGGCCCTTCCAGCTTTGCCCTAAGTAACCGTCCCATCCTTTCCTCTGTTTGAAATTCCACTGAAATTCAACAACGTGTGAAGTTTTAACAGAGGTAAGATGGCTAGGTTGTAGGGTTTATGGAAGAACAGTGGCTGAAAATGGAAGATGGATACGGGTAACGAGCGTGTTCAGGAATTGTAAGCGGAAACAGGGGATGAGCAGCCTAGGTGAGTTCACAAAATGGAATGGAGATGTATGCGAACAAGGTGTGGCTTTAACAAAAGGGTAGGGTAGTGAAGTGGAGTCGGAATTTTTGAACTGAACAACTATGTAAGAGATGTTACACGTTGATGAAATAGTTGCGCAAAGTACAGTGGAGAGGAGCCGTAATTAAATGGGTCACATCTCATGAGTACAAGTGGAGTGTGAAACTGCAGCCATCTACGAGTTAAACCTGAAAATTAATCATGATACCATTTAGGGAGTAAATGCATGGTTCATGGAGTAAGGTTATGGAATGGTAATGGAGCTATTGTGGTAATCATTGCATATAGTGAGCTTTAAGGTTTAATAACTATGCAAAATTTTGCCTTTGATTGCTATTTGAAAGAATTTTTTTCTCATACCTTGGAATCCTTGTCATTTGTTGTCCATTAGCCTTTAATCAATTGCTCCTTATTGATGTCTGTAGATGCTCCATGTACATGTCTTCATAGCATATGCTTAGTCATACCTGCAGTTTCATGATTATTGCATTAACATCCTGACTGTAAATTTGAAAAATAGAGTGGTGGCTATGGAAATTGCTTCTTCCTATGGAAACTGATTCCAACTGCAGAAACTGGCACAACAACCACTTGGCTGAATAGATATAGTTAGATAATAACTATCTAAATGGAAATGATCATGAAAAATACTTTTAGTGATGAAATGGAATGAAATGGAGTGAGATGAAGTTGAATGGAGTGAAATGAAAATGGAATGAAGTGGGATGGAAATGAAGTGAAGTGGAAATGGGAAAGAAAGAGAGATTTTTTTTTTGGAAAATATAGAGTGTCAGGTGTTCCTGATTTTCACTCTACATTTTCTGTATAAGACTGCCAATCAGTGATTTGTTTTCAGGCTTATACAATTTTTTTATTGAGTTTTAACAGAAAAGAACAAAGGCTAGGTTGGTGGGGAAGAAAGATTCTTCTTCACCAGCCTTATTGCAGAAGTATCTTGAAACATTTTGAGAAATTCCTCTTTTGAGAGTGGCTTATGATAAATCTTTAATTTGTGGCCATTCATAATAAGAGGAGTTTGAAATTCATCAGTGGTCTTGATTCTTACCGCTCCATTGCTAAAGACATTGTCGATCTCATATGGCCCAAGCCAATGGGTCTAAAATTTATCTTTGAAGCCTTTAAACTTGGAATCAAATAGTAATTCCCAATCTCCCTCTTGAAACTTTTTCTCTTTGATATATCTGTCATGCCACTTAGCTCTTTGATGTTGAACTAGATCGATTCTTAGGATTGCTTCTTGTTTGATCTCATCCAGCTCATTCAACTCCTCCATTCTATGCTTTTGGGCTTTTGATAGATCCAACCCCAACTGAACTGCCATATTGAAAGTTTTGACTTGAAACTCAATGGGGAGCAGGACTTCTTTTCCATAAACAAGTTCATAGGGAGAATGTCCTAGTGTATTCCTCCATGTAGTTCTATAGGCCCATAAGGCTTCAAGAAGCCTTTCAGCCCAATCTCTTCTATGTAGATGAAAAATTTTGATGATGATGCTTTCAATAACTTTGTTTGTAGACTCCACTTGGCCATTTGCTTGTGAATGGTAAGGAGTAGATCTTTTGTGCTTGATTTTGTATTCTTCCATCAGCTTCTCCATCATGCTCGATGTAAATTGACTTCCTTGATTTGTCACAATTTCTCTTGGGACACCAAAGCGAGTAAAAATACCCTCATAAAGAAAACTAACAACTGAATTTTCAATAGCACAAAGTAATGCTTTGGCTTCTACCCATTTAGTGACATAATCAGTGCATACCAATATATACTTATTTTTCTTAGATGGTGGATTAATGGGCCCAATTAAATGTAAAGCCCATTTTTCAAAGGGTTCGATGAGTACCTATGGTTGTAATGACATTTCATTTCAAAGAGTCGGTTTTCCTACTCTTTGGCAGTTGTCACACCTTTTGACATATTCTTTTGTATCCTTGAAGAGGGAAGGCAATTAATATCCTAACGAAAGGATTTTATAGGCCGTCCTTTTGTCAGCAAAGTGTCC
>APFE030385159.1:16151-37262 GCA_000404065.3 Pinus taeda
CCTCCATTTACCATTCTTTTTAGGTACTATAACCAAAGGGGAAACCCACCGGCTATCTGAAATAGGGTAAATGAAGTTTACATTAAGTAACTTTTGGAGCTTTTCTTTCACTATCTCCCTAAGGTTTGGATTCATCCTTCTTTGAGGTTGTCTGATTGGTCTACTATTTTCCTCAATGTAGATGTGATGAATGAAAATCTTAGGGTCAATACCTTTCATATCAGTATACTCTTATGCAAATGCAGTAGAATGTTTTTCCAAGATTTTGGTTAACTCTTCCTGATGTGATTTTTCCATGTTTTTGTTGATATTCAATGTTTTACCTGGAAAAATATCAGTGGCAGAACTACCAAACTCTTCCATAGAGTAAAGAGAAATTTGTCTAGATGATAGATACTCAATGTTAGAATTTAATTGAAATTGTGTGTGGTCATATTTTGAAGTTGTTTCAAAGTTTTGTAATGTGTTAAGAATTTGACTATCTTCACTGATTTCAGAAATGGTAAAGACAAGTTGTAGAGTGTCCTCATCATCGACCCATTCATTATCTCCTACTTCTATAATTTCTTTTGCTGGAGGATACAGATTGAATTTATTTGTCGAATTACCATTAGAAATATACATATCCCTAGATATACAACTGATAAAAGCAATAGTTGTGGCTAGTCAAGGTCTTCCTAAGATGAGTTGGTGCCCTCCTAGATTACTCTTGGGGGTTAAAATCATGAAATCCACTGGATATTCCCAAGAACCTAAGGAGACTGAAATGTCTTCTAATACACCATCTAGTTTAATAATTAATCGATCTACAAGTTGCAGTAGAGTAGGTGTAAAAAGATGATTAGGAAGTTTTAGCTATTCCATAGCCTATCTACTCATAATGTTGATAACAACCCCTAAATCAATCAAAGTATTTGGAATTTCTACCCCACTGATATGTGTTTTGACAATTAGACTACCAGGATTTACATACTTCTGCATGGTAATTTTTCCCATCATGATATCTGCAATTTTTCCTACCAGGTGGATTCTTCTTGTATCTCTTGGTTTCCTTCCTGGTCTTTTGAGACTCAACTCCTTTATTGTTTTTGCTAGAATAAGAATTTCTCTAGTGGCTTGTAACAAGGGAATCTTGATACAGACATTTTTTAATTCGTCTAGAAAATCATAGTCAGGCAACAAGATTTGTTTTTCCACTCCTTTATCGATTTGTAATCTTTCAGGAAAAGGAGGTGTGGATAAAGATGCAGGTTGCTCAACTATAGGAGTTGTGGGGGTTGACTATTTTTCTTTTTCTTCTTGAGTGCTTGGGATTTGAAGAGATGCTTCAGAACCTTTATTGGCTTTAAGAGAATCTTCCTCAATAATGCTTTGGTTTTCAGCATCTATATAAGGCTTGTCTAAAACTCTACCAGATCTGAGTTGTACATCATTGAGAGGAACAATCATATAGGTAGGAAATTGTTGTCCTTCTACCATGTAAGCATTTTGAGGGTTTTTATTATTGGGATTGGCAAATGGCTGGAAAGGTAGTTGATTTGTCTTTTGTTGAATGGAAGCAAGAGTTGGGAATTGGATTCTGTTGAGAAGGTTGTTGTTGTGGAAATGGTAATGAAAGTTGTGGATTTTGATTTGGAAGTTGTGGAGCTTGTTGATTTTGAAAAGATGGAGGATATTGATAAAATTGAGCAAATCTCCCATAAGGATTTTGCATACCTTTTACCCATGATTGAAATGGATTTTGAGGTTGGGACCAAGGTTCTTGCCAAGGATTCCAATTTGGTGGGGGTTGAAAGTTCATGGGGCTATTAAACCCTTAATTTTGTTGCCCCTGCTAAGGTCTCCTTGAAACAAAACAGAGAGACTCAATTGAATTTGGGTCTTCTAAAAAGACAACTTTGAGCCCAAGAATTGAAGGACAATCCTTGGTCTCATGGCTTTCTAAACAAATCACACATGTTTCTACAACTTTGGCATCCAAGGGGCATTCCCTTAGATCATGTTTCTTCCTACATTTTTGACAAAAGATGGCCAAAGCTCCAGCTTCTGTTTTATGCTTGTTTTGTATCTTAAGGGTGTCTAATTGCTCACTAAGACTCCCTAAAATATCATTTTTGAACTCATCAAGCATGTTGCCAATCTCAACCCTACTTACTGATCCAGTTGTAGATTTGTTTGCTCTAATGAGAGAAGGAACTCTAGGCCCTTTTCCAGTTTTAGATTTTCCCCTTGAGAGATGGACACATAGTTCTGCTATATCATGAAGTGGAAGTTGAGATATATCTCCTTTCCCCATCATGTTCAAAATATCAATCCATTCATCTCTAATGGCTTTTAGTAGAATGGCTTTCATGGTTTCCTCATCTAGGTTATTCATTTTTGCTCTTTTTAGGTTGTATTGAAATATTTCAATTAAATCCTTGAAGTTTTCATCTTATTTTTGTGCCATTTTGAATACCTCATCCTTATAATTGGTGGGCATACAATAGTCCAGGTATCTATCCAAAAATGTTTGTTTCATATCATTCCAAGTCCTAATAAATTGAGTGACTAATCCCATGAACCTTTTTAGAGTAGCTCCCTTCAATGTTGAAGGAAACAATTTGAGATTCTGAGAGTCTTCCATATAATCATAAGTTTGGCACACGACTTCAAACTCAAATAGAAATGTTTCAGGATCCTCACTTCGCAACCCATAAACGTTTAGGAGGACAGATGGTGAGATGTTTTTCATTGTTGTTCGAGATTCCTCATCAACTAGAGGAAATCCAAATGAGTTGTCTCCATCGCTATTTCCCCCATTGTTACCTCTACCTCCTCCATTGTTTCCTCCTCCCCTACCTCTACCTCTACCTCCTCCATTGTTTCCTCCTCTCCTACCTCTACCTCTACCTCCTCCAAATCTGTTTACTACTTCCTCTTTCATGATAGTTTCCTCAGAGATTTCAGAGTCCTCTGGTTCTTCTACTAATGGTGAATGAGGAGGAATTTCTCCCTTTTCTTCTTTAGGTGATTCTACTTCTTTGATTACAATGTGTTTTCCTGTAGAAGTAAAGAAAGGATATTTTCCTAACCCAGATTCGGTGGATAGTGTGGGAGAGTCTCCTAATTCAACTACTGCCTCTTGAATTCCAGGAATCCTAAGGCTAGGAGTGTGAGTTGGAGATGATGGAGGTGTACCTTGTTTATACCTTTAAGTAGATGGAGTTGTAAAAATCAAACTCTTGGCCCTAGCTATAAACCTTCCCCTAGAATCTCTTTCTCTATGCATGTCATTTCTTTATTTTTCTTCAAGTCGGGCTAGTAATTCCCTTTCTGATCTTCTAGATCACTCTAGGTGCAAGAAGAGAGCATACTCAAGAAACTACTGAACCAATAACTCTCTTTTCTGATCCTCCAGGTCACACTAGGTGCAAGAGGAGAGCATACTTTGAGAAGTCATCAATTTTTACCTTGAAATTTTCTTGTTTTTTTTTTTTAAGAAATTGGCTACCTAGTTTCACTTCCCTGGCAACGGCACCAAAATGTTTAGTCAATTTAGTGTGTGCTAAATTGCTATATAAATTTTCAATCTGGGAGTCATAAACTACTGATGTGAAGTGCACTATATATGCAACATAACCATTTTCTTACTTCTTTGTCGTTTTTAATTTTTGGTTTGTTTTTGGGTTTATCTTCTTGTTGATTCCCTAATGTGAGATGGAAATTCTAAAAATCAGGTATGGATATAAGTGTTCAAGGCAATGGTGACTTTTAAAGTAATTTCGAAACTTCAAAATTTTCAAAATGGTTTTCAAACTTGCAATGATGAAATCAATTACTAAGAGAAAATAAAAATGTACCTAAATTCTAATTAAACGAAACAGTGAGCTAGTGACTATGAAATCCCAGTATCATTGTTGCTGTATAAAAAGAAAACTGAACTCAAAGCAATTCAAAAACTGTAAGCAAAGTAACTAAATCATATTACATCGACTCATATTCTGACCCCTCACCATTTGACTAGCTCTGGCTATAGGAGGTAATCATAAACAAATTGAGTAATATGATATCTAAATTGCATAAAATGAAACTAAGATCAAACTACGCATTCATACTTCAATCCCTCACCATTCGACTCGCTCTGGAAATAGGAGGTAACTGAAAATGACATGAGTAATCTAATCACTAACTTGCAAAAAAAAATAAACTAATATCAAACTATACGTTCATACTTCAGCCCCTCACCATTCGACTCTTTCTGGCTATAGGAGGTAACTGAAAATGACATGAATAGTCTAATATCTATCTTGCAGAAAAGTAAATGAACAAAACAAAACTGAAAGAAATAAACAGTGCTAGAATTAGAACTAAGAAAACAAATTAACAGAAGAACAAGATAATTCCATCATGTCATTAGTCATCGAAAAGCTATGTGCACTTGCCTGGGCTATCTATTAGAACCTGAGATAAAAACACTGATCAGTTAACAGTCATTAGAAAGCATAAAAAAACTATGGACAACAATCAACATGAATACAATAAGCAGTGTAATATATACAAGAAAATGATTATGGCATCAGGAACATAAATGAAGAAAGCATGAAACTGTATAATAACTATAGAACCTTGGTGCACAGGGGCCCTCTGCAACCTCGGCCAATCGGAAATCAATCACGGATTGAACTTAAAAACAATATCTTCTCATATATTGAAATGCAGTCATAACATAAGGATTAAGTCACGGGACAATGGCTCGTAAAACAGTCAAAATTACATATCAAAAACTAGTTTATATGCATACGAGGATGATTTATTTATAACAGGAAATGACATAAATAATTCCTAAGATCTGCACTGGTAAACAAAGACGTAAATGACCACGTCTGGAAATATAGCAATATGGTAGCCGTGGAAATTAAATCCAAGAGGTTGGTTGTTAGATTTGGTTCACGGAGTAGTCCACAGGTGTTGGCATGCCTCCTGGGATTTGGGATCTTGCCATGCAACTCTCCTCATGATGAAAAATAGAGTCCTGCTATCATAAAACTCTTTAGGTTGACCACCGCTTCACTGGCTTTGACCATAGTCTTCTGTGAGTGATTCAGCTGAACCAAGGGGACACGTTCCATGTCCACATCATTTGCAGCTTGCCCATGTGGCTAGATTCTCCAGTAGACACCTGTAACATAGACTTCAACAAAAAGGCTGCGGAAAGTTGAGCTGGCTGCGGAAAGTGACAAGATTCCGCAGCTGACTGAGCAAAAATCTAAATCAAATAACAGTGACAAGACATAGTTAGGAAACCATTTTATATGCTCTTTTTAAACTAACATGCAATGATTTGATAGCTTGGAGGTTCAGCTAACCAGAAAAAAAGGCTAAAAAGGTGTATAGGGAAGATGCAAGTTTGGGACTCAAGAGAAACCACACCCTTGGTCATGAGGTTTCCTTTACCGTCATCAACTAGAGCTTGCAGGGATTGCTCATGCTCATCCTCGTGTCCTTCAAGGCATCAGTGTTATCCATAAAGTGTAGTATCTATTGATCATCGTAAAAAATGTGTAGATTAGATTTTTTATTACGAATAGAAGGCTTATATAAAATTTCAATAGTAAATCTATCCCTATGTGGTGACATGCTTGTAGCTACATTTACTATGTTATCCACAACTACATTACACATTCTTCGTACAATAATGATATTGAATGCTTGGAAGTTAGAGATTAGTCGCCATACCTCTTGCTAGTAACTTTTGAGGTGAGGTGATAAATAGTGTATGGTGTTAAGTACCTTCCATATAACGATTTCTGCATCACCTATCGCTTTGAGCACAATAACATTGAGGCTAATGGCCTTTAGCAAGCCCAAAACGAGTGCTTGATATTCAACAATGTTGTTCGTGCACTTGAACTCCAGGCGACTTGAGATCAAGTGTTTCCTATGGTTTGGGTCAATCAAGACACACTCGGCTCTAGAGCCATCTTATGTCTTTGATTTGTCAAAGTACATGGTCCATAACTCATCTGTACATGGACCGTTCGATGCACTTGTATTACTGTTGTTATTTCTACTGCTACTAATTTTACTATGTGTAGTACAGGTTTCATTTCCATCTATTGGGCAAGGAAGGAGACCCAAATACGTGTTTGGTGGTGTTGAAGTTGGTTATGCGAGATAACACCCTGGCATTGTTTACAAGAGGCAGTTGTTGAACATGAGCTCTACGAAGGCCAACAGTTCATTCTTGCCATTGATGGGAGTTATTTTATGCCTCATTTATCTCTCGTATAACACCCGCATTTGATTTCCTTTTCCCTTATACGGAATCCACAAGTGTGACCAGTTTGTAGGGAAGTACCCATTCAACTTGATAGACTAGTCTCCATTGAGTAGTAAGCCATATGCTTCTGGTATATCCACAAAAACAATGTTTATTGAATGGTGAACTTGGCTATCATGAGATAGTCGGATAATTACATCACGAAGTTCGCAAATGGCGAGTAGGCATGTCTGATCAAGTTGGATGATCTGTGCAATGTCTTGCTCCATTTTGAATTGATCTTAATGGTAATGGAGAGTGGCATGATGTTGGATGATGCACCAGAATCAACCAAACAATTGTGAAAATTGCAGTTAAATATTTCAAATGAGAGAAAAAATGGAGGGAAAACATAGTTTTCTTCTTCCATCCAAACTGTGTTTAGCATAGCTACGAGTGAACTGGGAGATGTGCTTTCTCCCTTGTTAGTAGAGGCTACAGTGTTCGTAGATGTCTACCCTAGTGCACACAACAAAATATCTTGCATACTCTAAACCTTAGCCAACTTGAAAAAACTAATGTTTGCACGAGTTTTCTTCATGTCTTCCACGATATTGTAATCTAGAGTAGGTAGACTCACCGAGATGTCCAGGGTGAGACTGATATTCATGTTGTCTGGTGCAACATTCGACAGTTTGCTGCTCATTGACGTACGTTGGTTCACAGATGTCTTCACTAGCTTGCTTTTTGTTTTCTACTTTTGGACAACTAGTGGATCAGCCTTACCAATTCAAGCCTTTCTTGCATTTCCCCAAGTGTAGGGGGAGCTCCTTGACTCCTGAGATTGTAATGACCATCTTTATTTTGGGGTTGTTTCTCAGTGTTTGTCTTCTGTGCTACTTGCTAGCACTGATACATGTTGATTACCTACCCAGTGCTAGCTACCTCATCAGGTGTAGCATCTTCATCATCATCTATATCTCTTGGCTAGCACTACGTAATCCACATTATGTTTGGCATATGGTAACATAATCAGCCCACAACGTGTTTCCCATCCAAATAAGACCCTTCTGGGTGATTGTCTTCATAGAATGATAAAAATTATTCATTTGCGCTTTGTTCTATCTAAACACTAAGATGGAGCTCTGCACAATTTTTGTCGGGAAGCAGTTTCTAACCAATAATATGCTTCCTTGCCTTTGTTTGGGCATTAGGCTGCTCATAGATGTGTCAATTGTTCATTGTTTGAGCTCGACATTTATGTTGGCAAGTTCTTGACAAGATGAGTAATGGATCCAATATCAGTTGCTTCCTTATTTTTACCCTTTCTCGCAACAACTTGGGGCTTCCTACTTGCATATTTGGAGACCTTCATTGGTTCATCATCCTTGACAACTCCAATCGAGAATAGGTCCTTCTATGCAACGATTCCCTCTTCATAATTTTTGAGAAATCTTGGTTTCACAACTCGTTTGAGGAACTGCGCGATGCTTATTGGAAGTGAGGATGTGTCGTTATCAAAAGTGATGGAGTCATGAGGTTTTGTGTCCATCGAAAACTTGCTCAATATGTGCAAAAGCCTTTGATTGAAATTCTTTACCTTTTCTTTTGTCTCCATCTTCGGGCTACCCACCTCTTTGAGCAACACGGATGGGGTCTTGTCATCAACATTTTTTTCTAGAACCATACATTTGAAGATCCCTAAGTTATGGATGGAGTTGATAGAAAGCTTGTGATACCGTACTAGTACGCAGACATCCAAGGTACATGGGAATAATTATGCAACCTCCTCGTACCGTACTTCAAGTGTCTTCAGCTGTAGATAGAAATCATCGATGTGATATTCTACCTTCACTACCTTGTCAGGGTGATACTCTGTGAGAAATCTCTCTAAATCCTTCGGCATCCTATGCAAAGAATCCTGGAGAGCCAATTTTCTCTGAGTTATCCATTCTAAGTTTTGGTTGGCAATGTCTTTTTCTTCTTGATCCTCCTCCTCTTCTTTAGATTCTGATAATTCCAACTCTAAGTCTATTGGTTCATCTCCACCTCCGCCTCCTCTACTACCTTCTCCTTCACCTTATATACTACAATATGAGCCCAAGATCATGATAGTGTCCTATTCTCCCTATTGGAAGACTGGAGGTTCCTCTCTGTTCCCAATAGCTTCTACTAGACCTTCGAGTGTGGCAAGAATTTCTTCTTCCACTGACGATACAACAACTCCTATGGGACTAGTCTTTGGCTTCCTTGATGCATATGGAAGATGTTGTATTCCTGGAATCACTTTGACAACTTTCATGAACTAACAAGTTATGGGATGGACAGAGCGGAGGTGCTGATCGGAAATTTTGTGTTCATGTTTGGGAGGTGAGGAGTAACCAACACCAGAGTCATGCGTAGGTGACAGGGAGTACGAGTGGATGCCTTCACCAGATGATTGATAAGTGGGGGTGAGAGGACATTTAACCATAAACAACTGGGCAACCTCCTTCTAACACCAGAAATGTTGACGATGCTGGCCCTGCCAACATTCAGGGGATCTCCCCTATATGAAGACCCAACTAGACCTCACACTATTTGGTGTAGTCGTCCCATCTAATATGATGGTTCGTTTTCCATTATCTTAAAGGTTTTCCTTAGCTCTTTTCTGTCATCACATTATAGTGGCCTGCTTTGTCTTCAAACAACGAGGTTCACATGCCTGTGAATGCTTAATGTTACTTGTGTTGAGGTTATTTCACCGTAGAGGAAGAGGGTTGAGGTGAGTCTCAAGTCGAAAGGGAATATTCCCAACTTTGTTAGAGACACACAACACAACAATACATGGGCAACTTATAGTAGAGTAGTCCATACAGATGTGCTAGTCACAAACATAGTAAATGGATAGAACATACAACACCCACCGTGGCAGTCCACATGAGTGCAACGATCATTATAACAAGTTTTTTGTAATGCTTTTGTCGAGTGTCCGATGGGATAGCCCACACAAATGAGACAACATGAACAACTTATAGAACACATTTTCATAGGCATATGTATTAGAACAACCAAAATAGTTCAACTATTTTAACATAGGTTAAAGCAACATGCTTTCCATGTTTCCAAAGAATAGTCTTACAAAAAAATACAATACATGTGAAAATGTGTTGGCTTGTTATCATGCTTTGGAATTAAGTGAATGTTCCAAGACACATCAGTACACTATACATCACTAACCCCAATAGCAGGGTGTTGGAACCAAGGCTATCTGGGAGGAACCAAGGTGAAAGGTTTTTTTCATGTACAAATTAGTGTTATTTATAGCCAAGGGTGAAACTAGCGCTTCTAACTGTTTGACTTCCCCCATGACTATTTTACTCACATGACTCTTAAACTTTACATGACTCTTCATATTTATATGTGGGTCTCTTAGACTTCCACATTACATTACATTGATTACAACAGTATGCCCCATAGTAGTGACGTGGATGAGATGTCCCATCGCACAACTTGACAAGACAGTGCTTATATGTTCATGTTGGTGGTGGTGTCCATGTCAAGCTATAGTGTTGTTGAGTGATGGATGTACTCTTGGTGTATCGTAGCTTCACCTTTACATGGCAAGCTGTGTTGAGTATTCAATGGTTTTGGTGTTCACTTGATGTTGCATGTGCACGTCGCTCCTTCGATTGTACTTTGGTATGCTTCTTGTGCTTGTATGTTCATGAACAAATCTCCTTGCATGCATTACCTATCCATTCATTCATGAACCAATCTCCATGCATGTGCTCCTTTTTCATCATGTTCGTCATTGGGTCATGTCTAATCCATGCATTTGTATTTGCAATCCTCATGATGAGATGACAGCAAATCCAGAAATCTCCTAGTCTACCATGATGCATTATATTTCGATTTCAGATGCAAGTGACTGGGAGAGAGGAAAATGCTCTAAAACTATATAGATCACATTCCGAGCCGAGATGTGGGCTTCAGGCATTGTTGGTGAAAATTACACAGAGGTCACTTGGGAGCTAAGATGGGAAATCTAGAGTAGTACTGATTTTCTGTAGGATCTCTCTCAAATGGAGGGCAGATCAAAACAATTTTTTTAGCGATACAATGTAGGCATCAGAGGGAGACTAGCAGTGAGAACTATGTAATTTCTCTACAGAGCTCGCAGCTTGCTATGGGAGGCTGCTAAGAAAAATTGCACAATTTTTTTGGGGAGATGGCAGTGAGCTATGGGAGGTTGCTAGAAAAAACTGCACAGAGATGGGAGGATGGCCTGCTGGAAATCCTTACATATATTTTGAGCTGAACAGGATGCTGAGAAGCTGGGAGACTTCTCATGAAAACTGTGCATTTTTCAAGATGAGTAGTAGGTCAGCTAGTATAGTGACAAGATAGAAAACTTGCATAATTTTTTATGGCAGTGTAGAGACAGGCAGTAGGTGTCGATCTAGTATGTATACGCAGTTTCTTCAGTCACTAGAAGTGCGCATGCTTGGCAGTTTTTGTGCAATTTTTTAGAGGAGTGAGGCTCGGGATCACTAACTCTTTAGTTGCCCAGCTGGAGCTTGTTGGGTTTTCTTGCAAGTAGTGCATATCAAGATGGATTGTTGGGAAACTTCTGCACTTTTCTAGGTTACAATTAGTCAAGTCAATTCTAGGATTATGCAATGCAGATTGCCTGGGAGGCATCCTCAAGCTCTGCGTAATTCTGGGTAGCAGTACATGTTCACTAAGGGCTAAAACTGCACATTGAACATCAACAAAGGTCTATTTTTTTGGGTTGATTCGGTCAGCATAGCTTCAACAAAATGGCTAAGTGCATGAACGAGTGACTTCCTACATGCATGACCCTGCAAACACACACTCAACATGACTTAATGAAAAAATGCCTCAAAACATCAAGACAAAATACACTCAGTGTGAATAACCGACGGTGTGAGTGACAAGTGCAACACTTGTGATAAATCGTTGAACGACCGGGATGACACTCGCATGAAAATGCATACAACTTCATGTGTGAGTGTGACATATGTTTACATAGTGAATAAAACTTGTACACACAAAGATGGACACTATGTATAGCCAGAACATGGCTGCAAGAATGACATTGTGACCAACATACAAAAAAGTGTTTGACGCACAGTCAAGTGAGGAGGGTACAATGACCCAGCATGGGCTCACAAGATGAACCCAGGTGCTTGAAAACATCAAGGAAAAATCCAAGGAAGGCTCTGAAATTTTATGCAAGCCAAAATTTTGGAGGGTGTTGCAGCCGCTACAACGTATTGAATTTATGAATAAAAAGTCTTATGATCTTTGTGCTATTTAAATTTAATTTAAATTCAAAGAAGGAAAACAAATGAATTCAATACTTACCTTAAACCCTTGCTTCTTCTTGCTTATGTGACTACAAAATTTCACCTTAGTGTTTAACTCCCTATATCACTTCATAATTAGGGTTTGTCATTTTAGGAATTTCATATTTAATGTGTTTTTGTACTTAATATATATTGGGAATCTGCAACCTAAAGTAAGTGGATCACATATTGAATTAAATCTAAACCCTGTTCACGCTGTCCATTTTTTTCAAATGTGACATATGTTTCATGATGTGCTAATGTAATATAATGCACTAGTGCACCTTGTGTAATAAAACACATAGGGATATTATAACCTTGTTGGTTCTATCGAATCTGTTCATCGATGCTCCTGATGTAATACACCTCACTTGTGTGCCTCTGCCAATTAGCACCATTAATTTATGTTTATTCATTGCATTATGTTTATCATTGCACATCACACAACCATAATTTAAAATTATTTTAAAAAGACAATTTTCGTCGATGATGTTGAACAATTAAATGCCCTGTGCATTTAATGGCCTAAACACAATGTTGTGTTTATTCAAATAAACACATCAATACTCAAGTTCATTTTCGCTAAAAATTATTTGATTTATATAAAATATGTTTAATGGCTTTTGTATTGAATGATATAGGTTGCTTATTGATGAAAAAGGTCTGAAAAGGTGGCAAGTAACACAAATTTGATTGACACAATCAGAGGTTAAATTTGACGGGTCCCCCTACCCATCATGGAACTTTTTTATGACGATTTTATTTTTAAGTTGCCCGTCACATGACTTTCTATATTTACTTTTACCAATTTTATTTAAGTTTTGGAAATTATATTCATAATTTCTCTTACATAAAAGAAAAAAACTATGTATGTTGGAAAATCCTCAAGTAATTGAAATTGAATGTTAAAAACATTAAAAAACAACCTGATATTGCCAAAAATAAATTTCCAAGGTTTAGTTTCTTGTTTTTTTTCAATAGGAAAAAACATATTCTTTCATTTTCAATCAAAACAAAAATATATTACAATACCAAAAGTATTTCTCACACATGATATGACCAAAAAAAAGAAAATTAGAGATTATACTTGACATTACCTCAGAAACTACACTTGAGATCTTGTTTCCAAAGCTTGAAGAGGAAAATGAAATATATATTGCCGATTTGATGCCACAATAAATTTTCTGCCAGTATCGTAACTGTTTATATGCAGTTCTATGCTCAGACCACCAAAACTATTCCAATTGTTGATTTCAATATAAAAAACGATATTTTGAAAAATCCCTCCTTCATAAAGAGGCACAGTCAGGTAACAAGCATTGCAAAATAAAATAAAATTAGTGGATACGCAAGGTGAAATGCAATTATGTAGCTTCAAAACAACTAGGAAAATCAAGAATGGAGATTGAGCAAAAGAATATCAATACTAGTGTAAAGCTAGAAGGTGCCTCTTTCATTTTATAAGAAATGTACTCTTATGTTTGACCCATATTTTTAATATATTTCTAAACCATTCAATGGCCCGTTATAAAATTCATTACATTTTGTGTTGCAAAATGTGCATAAAAAAATGTATAAACTCTTACCATGTGAAGGAGTGACTATGTTTGTGCACATACTTAGTAGACCACACAAATATCAAAATATTACTGAACAATACCAACTTTGTTCCTCGAGTAATGCTTGGTAGAGGACATGCTACAACAACAAAATACTGACGATGAAACAACAACAACTGAATCTGGGTTTGAACATTGTGCGAATGAATAATAGAGGTCAACAAGATGTAACTAATTACTCTTATTAGCTGCAACAACAGAAGCCTCAACAATATCATGGAAACCCATTAGAAACATGCCATGGCCATAGTCAGATATGTCAGGATACTTTGTTTGGATTTGCTTGTGCAATTTCAACTCTATGTACTTTCCTGCCATTGTAACATTGTCAAACATAGGAATTTTAGAACTCCAATGTCATGGTGAGTAGCGACTACCCGTAGGAGTTATTCCAAAGATTTGATAGCGCAAGTATCTTATCATTTTTGGTTTTTTGTAGAAAACATTTAAAACTTTGGCAGTGTGGATGAATAATTGAGAGCGTACGAGTCAACAATTCATCAGGAAACCATTTACGTGGTGCACATTAAAGCATTTGAACAAAATTTATTTAAAAAATTACATCCCTCAAGAATCAATAACTCTATATATCCCAGTTCTCGCCTTATATATATATACACATATATATAATTCTACTATTTTCCTCTCAAAGATGTATGAAAAGGAAAGACTTAAGACTATGAATGACAAATAGTCTATAGCTATCCAGATGCTTTATTCCTTTGTTGTCGCTGCACTTTTGTTGTTTTTTCCTCCATTTTCTTTTTCCTGTCAATCAGATTCAAGTTCTGATTGATCTTGCTTGTTGCTGCTACCATTTTCCTCCATCTAGACTGATACATCATCTACTGCCATATTTCTTCAATTTCTATGTCCAGCATATCTTTGGGTTGGTCCATTTTCTGCTTTGTATTTCTGTCTCTTTCTCTTTGTTTCAAGTTATTGTTGTTGTCTTCTACACTGGCTTTTCTTGCTTCAACTTTTGTTTTGACTCCAATGCTGACTTCTCTTTTATTTGCACCAACTTTTGGCTTGCTTGCTGCCATTTTTTCTTTACTTTCTACCTCCCTATCATCCTTACCCTCTCTCATAATTGAATCATGATTGTTCAGCGTTCTTTCCGACAATTCAATTTCTCCATTCCATGGATTGAGTTCTTCCATAGAATTCTCTTCTTTCCCTTTTATTTGACTGTTCACTTGTGCCAAATCTCCTACAAAATTTGCAACAAAACTTGCATTCACAAAGCACTTGTTAAAATTAAAAACATAAGGCTGTTTTTCCTTATCTTCCTTTTGCAATAACTTAGTTTGCTACTATGTTTTCTCCTTCTCCTCTGTCAACACATGACTATGCTGATTTGAATTCTTAGCAAAATTCATGAGACTGTTTGGTAGTCTCTCTTCTACATCATTTGTTCTAATGATGTCTTCTTGCTTGGGTTCACAATAGTGAACTTCTTTTCCCTTTACCTACTGCTGATTATCTTCACTTTGAAATTGTTTGATTCCTATTGCCTCTTTACCATCTCCAAACAACCTCTGCTCAATCCTTTTGATCACATAGTCATACTCATTCATGATTTTTAATGAACCTGCAAAAATTTATTACACCTTCATGTCTCCACGGCTACTTGAGACACATCTTCTTCCTTAGAAACTATAACTGTAGCTTCTATTCTACTGCTAGGTTCTCCCATCAGTTTCTCTAGTAGTTTAATTTCCTCTTCACACTTAGCAAGCACTTCATCACAATGCTCTCTTCTTGCAGCTTCATCCTTCACATGCTTTGTTACAGTATTAAAATACTGTCTTCCTTTAACCCTTGTAATATCAAGGTATTTCTATTGTAGCAAATCACTACTTCCCTCCTTTAAGAGGTCTTCTCCATCATTCTCTATGCTGCTAGAATATTCCTCCAGACTTTCAACATCTTTAAAAGACTATCTGTCCTCTTAAAAAAACTCTTTTGTTGGTGTTCCTTTTCCCTTTGCTAATTCTTCCCCATAGACTTCCTCTTCCTTGACATCTTTCAGTAGATGTTATTCTTCCCTACTATTTATCTCAATAGTTTCCATGGTCATCTCCACTGAGCCTATCATCATAGTAAATTGATGATCCTTTACTATGTTTTTAGCTAACATAGTCTCTTCCTCAAATTTTCCTACACTCCCTTGGTGTTTATCTTCTCTGAAGATATCTTCAAATGACTATTTTTCTCCTGCAATATCTACCATCATACACAAATTATTTGTTTTAAAAAGATAAGACCTTATCATCTCACTTGATGGTTCAGCCATCATTTCTCCTTGTTGTTCTAAATCATTAAAATGTTTTAGAAATTTTTTTGATAGTCTCTTCTTCAATATTCTCAAGCCCTCCACTTGGTTGCTTAACATCTTCCACCACTTGTATATGAGATCTATCTACCACATCTTCTCCTAGAACAAAATTTTGATTATGCCGGTCTTTTTCCTTCTTCATGACAATATCGGCCAATTGTCCTTCACCTACAAACATACACAAATTTTCAGATTTAAAACCATGTGACCCTTCGGCCTTACTTGATGTTTCAGTCTTCAAGTCTTCATCTTCACTATCTCCCAAAAATTCTCCTTATTCTGGTTCACAAATAGATTCTTCTATTTCTAACTCAACTTCCTTGAGTTTTCCCTTCAACCACTTCACTTTCTTTTGCTGCAGCCTTCTCTGCATCTCATGCCATTCTACTAGCTTCTTCCTCAAGACCCAACCTATTCTCTGGCTTTCCTCAAGCATTCTCCTTAATGCATTGAGTTGTTCTTTTAATTCAGAAACCTCTTTGTCAATTTCTTCTTGACTCATCTTCTTTCCATTTTCTTTTGCATCCTCCTTCTTATATCCTCTACTGTGGCTTCTCTTTCAAACTCTGATATGACTATCAATAGTCATCTTCTTTTATGTTGTCTTTGTGAGCTCCTTTGCAACAAGCGTCTACAACAACTAGTCCTCTTAGATGCAACCTTACCTCACCAAGCTCTCCTCACTCAATCTTTTGGTAAGCACGAGTCCTCTGTCTAGAACCTCTCCTTCTTGAGCAACACCTTTGCTCCTTCTAGCCTTCTCCAATCACTCTCTCTTGAGAACACTTCGGTTGTCCTCTCTGTCCAATTTCTTATTGGATTCTTCAGGTTCACTGCCACTATTCTATCGGAGTATCTCCTTACTTTATCTTCAAGAACTCACCTGGTTCTTCTCTCATAGCTTCTCTTATTGTCATCTGTACATTAGTATACAAACAAACATTCTTAATTTAAAATAGAACATACCTTCAATATCTTAGCATGATCTTGTTTCACCCATTCTTCTATATTTTGAGTGGATTGTCCTTTGGTTGGTTTCTAGGTCCTCTACTGGAACTGCTACAGTCTTCCAAGAACTTCAAAAGTTATCCTTTTACAATTACAAATCTACCCTAATAGTAATTCTGATTTTACCTCCATTCTTCTTTGATACGACTAATGGTGTAGGGCTACACCCACACAGACCCATAGTGTGCATATTAAAAATGCATCCACAACTATCCCAAGATATTTAACTTTGCAATGGAGTTAAATCTACAGTCCATAAATGGTCAAGAGGCCCATTCATCAATTCCTGAGTATAGGACTTTAATCACCCCACCTAAAACCTCCTATTGGGACTCATAAATCATCCCCAAGCATTCAATGAGGCTTTGATTAAAGTCTTCCTTTATATTCTTCGTATCAGAACTTAAATCCTTCAGATCCTTTATAATCCTTCACACACACACACACACACACACATATATATCTTTCTCCCTTATAACATGGGATTAGATATATATATATAATATATTATATTATATATATAACACATAAACCGTATATCATGCTTTTCCCTTCTAAAAACCACTTATAAAGGAAACATACCTTTACAAAGGAAAAATCTACTTTTCCTAGTATTTCCACCTTCCCGTATAGAGCTGCACAGTTCTAAGGCTAAAACCTCATCGCAATCAGCCATCGCATGTTCCACGATTCATACATAGATATACCTTCACCCCTCCTCCAACTCTGATATGACTATCAGATCAGATAAACATGTTTTCAAATTAAAAAGGCCCACACTATATAAACTATTAGGGTTACAATATTTTGGAATACAAAGGAATTTTTGCTAAACCGTATACTCCAAACTTTAAATTTTATAGACCCGCATTTACAATGGTGTTAGGTCCATCTCCTCCATGCTACCTTTGCACTCTCTGATAACCTGACCTTCCAATCACCAATATATAGCCAACGTTGATCACTGATATCACTATCGCTATATTGCATATGCACTAAACTGCTAACCCTTGGTGCCTCTGATCATCGATATCTGATTCAATCGTAACCATTGATTTGGACATGATCCAATGGTCCACAATTAATCCCTAATTGCTCCACGCAAATCTCAAAGGCTCATTCCAATAACCTATAAGGGGACACCCACTGATGCGATTAATTCTCAATCATTAATCTAATTGATCCAATGGCTGATGATTGTGAACACTTCACTTCTCTGAAATTCCTTTCACTTGGAATTTCTCCATTATTTCTTCAATTCTTCATTGATTTTGTTCTTTTGAAGGTTTTGATCCTTCAATGTTTATGCTACCACTCTGAGATTCATTCTTCTCCAAAGCTAACCCTGGTTTTCAGTAGGATTCAATGATTCTCTGTTCATAGCATATTACACCCCTGCATACTTCAGAACTCTACCCGCAATTTAGTACAGAACCTATGAGTTCATAATATATCATGTCATCCAATCATTCACGAAAACATTCTTCAACACTCTGACTCGGTCATAAATAATGTTTATATTTATTAATATAAAACCAAGAATACACTTGAGACATCTTGATCTGACACACCTGCCTCATTCTCAACACTTGTGTCCTCTCCCTCCACCCGTAGGCTTACTTACATATATATATGAAAACATTGGATAAGATCGTTGAAGGTCCAATCAATCCTCTACCAAAAGCCTAAAGCTCTACATGCATGCATACATGGCAGAAAGGCCTCCTTATCACTCAAAGGTCCACACCTATTTTCCTTTTTATGCATAAAACCTCTCCCTTGCTCCTAGGATCATGGAGCTACTCATGTTCTCATTTATTTGTTTTGAGAGCATCTAATTAAATGACACTTAAGGCCTAAATATTAAATTTACTTGAGACTTAGGAAACTAATTTCCTAAAAACACATGACCCCCTATGTCTACTAATTACAATTAATTTCCTTGGGTTGAATGCTCCTACATCACAACCTCAATAAGAAGCTAATCTACATGCCAATAGATAAAAAATATGGATGCCAATGTTGTAGCCACAAATCTCCTGTACCAATAACCCAAGGCATACTCAAAATTGGGTGTATTTCAAATTTTGACATGAAATGAAAATGAGTCCATTTTTTTACCAAAATAATGAAAATAAGAGTGTAGCACACTAGAGGCTTCCATGACACCCTGACTTAGGAAATAATTTAATCATAAGACATAGAAATATAACTAATTGTTCCCATCAATGCTCTCCTAGACAAGGATTACACTTTTTCCATGTTTACATCCAAGCCAAGTGTTAATTATTTCATGGAAGCAAGAGATTTGTGAGTTTTATGGGTGTGTTTCATTTTATTCCTCTCCCCTACACAGTTGTGAGTACTCCCATATCCTCCTACTTCATTTGCCCATAAACAAATCTTGACATATTGCTCAAATATTACATTCTAGTAAAAAGTCCAACAATTTAATGACACTAGAGAATCAAGAGAAGTGTCAAGAGAAATTGGCCCTCACAGTCAAACTAACATGGCAAAACCAGATTTGTGAAAAATCCATTTTGAGCCCCAAGCAAATTGGAAGAGCCTATTCGAGCTTCATCGAGAAGCTTAGGCACATTGTTCAAATCCTTGAGAACATTGGTCATCTACTTAAAGCATGAGCTTTGCAACTAAAAAAACTTAAACATAAAACTATTGACTTACGTGGACAAAAAAATCTATTGCTAGAACCTCAAAGAAACTCAAAGGAATGCCCAAACATTTCTAACAGGATACCAAAGGCACTACCACGAAGAGCCAGTGTCGATAGAAGGATAATGGAGTTACAAAATGTCATGACAAACCCTAGTCTCCATTGTTGAAACCCTCTGACAGAATTCAAAAATTCATTTTCCAATCAACCATAAGGGTGAAAACATGAAGATGGGTTACACTTTTGGGCCAAATGTGGCGATGGAATTTCACGTTTGTCCTCTTTTATCAAATTGAAACCATCAAAATTCATATAAGCACTATGAATTTTCATTTGGAGTGAAAAGAAAAATGGTGGGGAATTTTGTTTTTGTCGTAATGATATTTTTTTGAAAAAATATTTATTGTGGTATAATATGTCAATTTTCCATTAAATTAAATGGCTTTCCTTGAAAATTTTCACCCATCTTAAGAGGTATATGTGTATTCACATAGCATAACTTAGTCTAAAATGTGTAATTTAAAAAATATATATATGTGAGCATGATCTACACGGTGAGAGCTAAGTTTTTCATATTAAAAAATTATTGTTTATGCAAAAAAAAAATTTATTAGTTTTTCAAGTTCGTGAAGTGATATTTCAATTGAAATTTGTAGACACATGTTTTCACATTGTTTTTTTTTAATATTTAAATAAACTGAAAAAACCAAAAGTACCCTTTTGAAGGGGAATTGTAAATGAAGATAGTGGTATTTCTTGAAAAAAATTCATTGTATATATTTTACTATATCAATTTTCTCTTCAACATCTTTAAAATTGTTCAAAACGATTTCAAGCATTATTTTTAAAATAAATTAAATGAAAAATATCATATGAATTAGAAAATGTCACTCTCATATGGCATTCGATAGCAGATTCCTTCATGAGTCCAATGCGGTAAACTCCACAACCTGAAGACAAACTTAGCCCTAAGTTCGCTAGGCTATAAAATGGAGTTATAGAAAATTTTGCAGAAGGGGTGTTGAAATTACTAATTTTAGGACTTAGGAGGCTCCATTGAGTGCTTAAAGTGCTTGATCAAGTGCCTAAATTTGAAATTTAAATAACTTGATTGAGGGTTTCATAAACCCTTGATTAATCCATTTACATGGTTAATAGGAGCTCCATTGATCACTATGGCTCGATCAACCTATGTAGCTCGATCGAGCCTCTATAAAAAAACTAAATAATATAAAATTAAACTTTCACCTCATTTTAAAATTCAAAATCTTTCTAGAATTTTTGTTATAATGTCATGTAAAAACCTTATTAAATTTAATATTAATATTAGAAGAATTTTTTTTTTATATTAAATTTGTTAGAAAAGTATATATTACGGAGCAATGGAACACATAAAATATTGCAGAAATATAAACGCAAAAAACACACAAAACAAGAGAGACACAGATATACGTGGTTCACCCAGTTTGGGCTACGTCTACCCCGAACAACCAGTCCTTCATTTCTATTATCCAACAGAATGGAGAGACACAAACTACAGAAAATCCACAGTAATATCCTCTGTCTTCTCTCACAGTCTCACCTCTCGATTTCTCTCTCACACAGAATACACATCTATCACTGCCTCAAATACAATACCCTCATACAAAGAGAGGGGGTTGCCTTCTAGGTTAAAAAACCCTAAACTAAACATAAGTTCTACCGTCAGATCATCCGCCTAATCAACAGCTCAGATTGACAAGAAAATACTATACTTTTACAGGGCAAATTTACATCTGTTTTTAGCTTCGGGGGCGCTGCCCCCGAGCCCCCGCTGAGGGACTGCTGGCCCTCCGACCCCCCAGCCGAGGGGGATTGGCCCCCCTGGACCCCCA
>APFE030385164.1:4753-25802 GCA_000404065.3 Pinus taeda
CCATCACTAGGTAATTCTGTGTACTATGTATCATTTATAGATGACTTCTCAAGGAATACATGGATATATTTCCTTAAGAAGAAATATAAAGTCTTTGACAAGTTTAAAGAATTCAAGGCTCTGGTGGAAAACCAGACAAAGAAGAAGATAAAGGTGTCGAGGACAGATAACGGTGGAGAGTTTTGCAGTAAGGAATTTGAAGAATTCTGTAGGAAGTGTAGTATAGCACGACATAAGACTACTCCATATACACCTCAGCAAAATGGAGTTGCAGAAAGAATGAAAAAGACGTTGATGGAAAGGTCAAGAAGCATGCTTAATGGTGCCGGGTTAGGAAAGGAATTTTGGGCAAAAGTAGTGGAGACAACATGATACTTGGTCAACAGATCACCTTCATTAGCATTGGAGGATAATAATCCACAAGAGGTATCGACTGGTAAGAAACCCTCTCTTTCACATCTGAGGGTATTTACATGTGATGCATCTGTACATGTTCCAAAGGAGAAACAAACCAAGTTGGATAGTAAATATGAAAAGTGCATCTTTATTGGGTATAAGGATGGTTTAAAGGGCTATAAGATTTGGAACCCAGTAACAAGGAAGGTTGTGTACAATCAATATGTGGTGTTCAAAGAGGTGAAAGATGTTATTAAACATGAAGTCCAACCAAAGGAACCTAAGAAGATACAGTTTGAGCTAAAGGGGGAAGAATCAGACTCTACAGTAGAGGAGGAATCAGAAGATGAAGAGCCACAAACTCTGGGTTTGAGAAGATCATTTCGAGAAAGAAGGCAAACAAAAAGGTATAGTCCATCTGCTTTCTATTCAAATTTTTCTTTATCTATTATTGATGATGATCCCAAAACTATGAAGGAAGCAGTATATTCAGAGGATGGAAAACTCTAGAAAGATGCCATGGTTGATGAAATGGCGTCTCTGCATAGAAATGAGGCTTGGGATTTGGTGGAGTTGCCAGCTAGAAAGAAACCCATTTGCAACAAATGGGTGTTCAAGAAGAAGACAAATGCAGAAGGAAAGGTGGAGAAATACAAATCTCGGCTGGTAGCAAAAGGTTATTCACATGTGCCGGGAATTGATTTTGGTAATATGTCATTTGTGCTTTGAGAGGTAATAATGCTTTCTTCCTAAGAGAGATGGATGGTACAGAAGCAGAAGGTGGACTAGTGAATGGTCGAATGCTCAAACACTATTTTGAACCTAACTACTAATTTTTATTTCCCATTGTACATATTTCATTTTTCAAAGATTCTAGTGTGGATTGGATGGTGATTTTTTAAGTTGAAGCCCAAAGAGATAAGAAATGGAAGAAAGAAAGAATAAATCACATCTTACTCAGACACCCCCCTGCCAACAACGGTGCCAAAAAATGATGAGCACCGGTATTGTAGCAAGAATGTTGCAACTCTTGGTGCTACCAACTTTACTTTATCAACTTGAGGTTCGTACAAACATGGAGGTGATAGTGATTTATATACAAGAAGATGTGACGGGTCCACTCTTTATCACTACTAAGCTGGCGATAGACCACTATGGTTTCTCAAACCAACCTTCTATTGATTCAAAAGAAGCATGATTACCAATCAGAAAAAGGGAATTTTTCACTAATTGAAATCTTGTCTACTATAGTAAGGAAACACTGAAATCAAATGCTTAAACACGCCATTCATATAACTAACTTCTAAGAGGATTTTCTTCAAAAGAATGCTAAGTTAACATGTGTGAAATCCTACTATCCTAGGCATGCAATATGAAATAACTAAACATTCTACTATTGTGCATGTAAATGAACATAATAACTCTTTTTTCCTTTTCGTCTTTTTGTGTGAAAATGTGAATGCTAAATCCTTTTGGTGATGTGGAAGGTGCGGTAGAGATGGTGGTGGAAGGTCAGATGGATTAGAAGGCAAGTATGGGGCTTCTTCTATCTTCCTAGATGCATTTTCCATGATTCGGCCTCAAAATAGGACACTACAGGCCATCCTACAGGATGTCCTAATGCCTCCTACAAGATGTCCTATGCTCCTACAGGATCCCTTGAGTTCCTACAGGATCTGGCTGAGAGAAATAGTAGTTATTTGGAAGGTGGTGTATGGCTTAGGGAAGGTGAACGGTGGGAGAAATAAGGCAAGAAAGTGACTAGGACTTCTTCAGAGCTCAAAATAGAGTTTGTAAGATGGTTGGATTTACTCAACAACCCTAGAAAGTTGTTCTTATGGAATGATGGATTTGGTGAGAGACTTAGTGGTTTTTGATGATCATGGATGGATGAAGCTAGGTTGGGGTTCTTGGTCATGAGATATCCCTGCAGTATTGAAACTAGTGTACTACATCAATCACTGGCATTTATCCATGAATCATGTCAAATGAGAAGGATTTTCAATCAACTAAGAAGACATAATTTCATTATCTAGTTTGCTATTTCATGAATGGAAAAATTTACAAAATAATGTGAAATCCTTATGAGATCTAATGCAAGGCTGATGATATGAGAAACAAAAATGAAATCCTATTATTGAAAACTGAAAATATGCTGGCCTAAGTAGCAGAAAACCCTAAATTTCATAAGAAATCATAATTTTGTCTTTTCGGGGCTGCATAGGAGCTCTTTCCTCAAACCATGTTCCCTGAAGGGAGGAGTGAGGCCAAACCTTCCTACTATCAACTTTTTGGTATTCCTTTATCTTCCTAAGCTACTGCTAAATAAATTCACAAATGGAAGCAAACTAATCAAATCCAGAACTCCTTGCAATGAAATAATGTTGAAACCAATTCAACCATTAATATATGAAATCAAATAAACATACTACTACAAAAAGAGGAGCCTTTGCTACTAGGGTTGGGCCCTAAACCAAGAGCTTCACCCCTCTGAGTCAACTCAGTGCTAGATCAAGTAAATTCTCATTCTCATTATCATATCAAAAAATTACGTATCAATGTCTTCCACAAGTCTTGAACTCGAAAAATGCTTAGTTTTCTTACATAAAAAATATGAATCCTAATGAGGCTCTAGGCCTATTTATTTATACAACTGAATTTTCCAATGACTTCCTTAAATCTTGGGAAGCTTGGCTCCCAAACTCAAGATGAATTGGCTCTTTTACTATCACTGGCTCGACTGCCTTTTGATCTTCATGACTTAGCTGCTTGCAACTCCGAGCTAATGTGATTTGATGGAGGAATATTCGAATGAGTGAGGATTAAATGAGGAGGATCTATCTCCTACAATCTCTCCTCCGTTTCTCATTCAAGTTTCTACCCTTAATTATAAAAAATTACCATGATTTTCTATCAAAAACCTATAATCAATGCACATCAGTCCAATAGGCATAACATCTCACTTTTACTCATTTCATTAAGCAAAATATAATCAAAATATGTAAGGAATTATGAGAATATTTGATTTAAATAAACTCGAAGGAGTATCAAGGTCCATATAGTTACCCAATGATGAGGCTCATCAGGTGTTAAAGACACTATCCAACAAGACCCTGTAGTGAATCTAGATCCACAAAGGGAAGACATAGAGATTCTGAGACGTAAAGAAAGAGATGGCAGGGTTGTTCCCTGGTTTGAGGAACAAATGTAAGAAATTAGAGTAAAACAAGAAACAATTGACAACATTGTCAATGTGAACCCGCCAAACCTGGGACTAGCTGTGGGACCTATGGAAGAATATGTTGTAAAACAAGAGTTCATTGGGAAATAAGAAAAAAGGATACCCCATCTTAAAGAAATATATTAGTCCCAATTCATCTAAAACATGCAGTCGAAAATGGAAATCATTAAATTGAAAAAATAGGTATAGGGATTACGAAGAAGAGTGAAGAAGCACAAGAAAAACGCTATGAAGATACAACCTAAAACTGTGTTGGTGGTAGCACAGACCGAAGATAGGCCCATGACTTTAACGGCTACACAAACTGTGTCGTTCTTGCATTTATTTGAGTCTTGAGAATTCGTGATGGCTATAGAGACCCAGAAATGGGAGGTTACTACAGCCTGCCTCCAATGGGGATCCATTTCTCTAGAAGCCCACCAGGCAAGAATAAGGGAAATTCGTGAGAGAGCTGTGAAAATAGTCTCCGACTACATAAAACATATAGAGAAGGTAAAGCAGAAGCATGAGAAACAACAAAAGCGAATTGAGAGACTAGAAGAACATGTGAAGCTATTAAGGCTGATAAGGAAGAAATGTTTACTTTGGCATAACAGGTAATGGCTTGTTGACCCCCTCCTCATATCTACACTCTGTTCCTTCATGAAAAATGCTTATTATTTTTTTTAGAAAGTATCTGCGAGGAGCTCAACCATGAGATAGAAGATTCAATGCAATTTTTATAATCTTGAGATGCCACAATATTTTGGATCAACACTTGATGTGCAAGTTCTACATGCATGATTACTTTATGAGTGATGATCAATCATTTAACCTAGTGCCATATGTGGGAGAAATTCAACTGAGAGCCTTTACCTCCTACACAGTTACTCAAGTCAAATGGAAGAAGGCCTTCAACACGTTTAAAGAAAATCAGGTAAATAGGCTACTTGTCCTCTGGATGGAGAATTTTCAATCTGTGAATATTTATAGCAGACATGAAACCCTCTTAGGGATCGAGGGACAGAAAGAACAAATGTTGGCAACCCAGAAATGCTACATTGACATATGCACAAAAAAAACCCTTACTTGTCAAGAGCAAGCCTGGGATAGCTTCCAGAAATGGTGGATGTTATCGTCATCAGCCCTCAAAATATGTCATCCTTTTACGGCCCCCAATTTTGATCAGGCTATAAATAGGTTACCTTGTTATATTACATGTATGCAGCTTCACGGGGTCCAGTAGATGGGTTTGAGGTTCCGAGTCCCCATTATCTAGCTTCCAATTGATCAATATACTCTAGCTTACGAGGTAGACGAGGATTGGTGGAAGGAAGTCAATCCAGACAAATAGATATAAGCCTCCTAGGATAGAAATGGGTGTAAAATACAATCTCTCATAGCTTCATACTAATCATCACAACTCCAACCTAGACTTTGCAGGTGATGAACTGCATGAGGACATGCAGTAAGCCAAGTTGCGGTGAGGGGGTGTTGGTGGCTAGATTTGCATACTTTTACTCACCCTTTTACCCTGTTCTTTTTACTCATTTCACACCAATATTGGTTAATCAATATATTAAAACGCACAGGTATACCTCTTGTCATGTCTTTATGGATTATTGGTTAATGAAGAATAGTCATAGGGTATTATTACCTAAGTGGCTAGCTAATTTACTTATTTTTGTAGATTTGAAGGAAGAATGACCAAGACTGTGATTCATTGAATAATACCATCAAAGCTGGTAGAGTTATCCTTGAACATTGGCTACAACGATGAATCGATATCTCCATTGACACACTGCTATATTTTACATTTTGTTTCATTTTGATAACCACCATGTAATTAAAGGCAAACATCGTCATAATTCTAGGAACTGTATTATTAACAAAATGTATAAAGTAGAGTTGCAGGCTGTGAGATCTAGGGGTTGTTAAGATTTTTGTTAAGGTTAGAGGATAAATACTCTAACATTGAATTTGTAATAACATACTTGTAATATTTATTTAATTAATGATAGTTTGATCTTCTGAGCATATTGCGACTCATTGATCTTGCCATAGCCCTGATCAAGGAGTTGGGCCCACTCTCTTGACCAGTTGTTGTTGGATTAGATGTGTGTTAGGTTTATTTCCATTAGTTCATTGTTGTTGTGAACATTTATTAATGTGTTGGTGTGAGTCCTAATTGTTGTTACTCTTATTGTTGTTACAATTATTACTTGTTGTTACTCTTATTTGTTGTTACAGTGATTGCTTTCTGTTACACATTGATGAATTTATAATTAATGTTAGATGGTGGGTAGGAAAATTTCACCTGCATATACCTTTAAATAACTCAAATAACCTTAGATTGACAATTAAATGTGGATTGGGTGAACTGCATGATTCATACTTGAACATCAATAGGTGGTCTTCTAGAGATCTTCCCTAATTCGAACATGGAAATGCCCAAGCTTTAAGTCCATCTTGGAGAAGTTCTTTTCTTATTGGAACTAATCTAATATATCATCTATTCTAGGAAACGGGTACCTATTCATGAGCATAATTTTATTCAATGGCCTGTAATCTATAAAAAGTCACCAAGTCCCATCCTTCTTTGACACGACGATGATGGGTGACCTACATGGTGATGTGATTAGTCACATCCTTCTTTGACACGATGATGATGGGTGACCTACATGGTGATGTGATTAGTCAAATTACACCCAAAGGGTTGTCTGCCCAAGAAATAATATAGAAGAATAGGAAGTAAGTCGGCATGCCCATGGTCCGTGGACCATGGGAAGGTATAAATAGAGTGAGGCTCTATGGGTAGAAAGTAGTTTTTATTTATTTTTAGATCTGAACTGTAATGGTTTTTGAGGAACGAAGTCTTGAATCGTTTGTAAGTCTGAGTCAAGGGTGTTGGTAGGTAGATAGAGGCTCTGAAGCTGTGTGCGCAGAGGCCTAGTAGATTCTGCAGCTGTGTGCGCGGACCACTACAGCTGAGTTTGCGGGGTGGATCTGGATGTATTGGTGTAGAAAGTAAATAAAGATAAGTTGATTCTGAAATTATGTGTTAAATCTGAATTGTTGAGGATCTGGCTAATTTATGGTTGATATAACTATTTGATCTCTAACGTGAATAATTATGTTATAAGTCTATGTGAATCTGTATCTTTTATGGGTGTGCGAACTGGTTATTTCTGTTAAATGTTTACTTAAAGACCATAAAAGGTAGATCTAATCTATAAACAACACATTAATAATCATCTACTTTGAATTTTATGTTTATAGGTAGTGAATAAATTTGACCAAACAGTGTAATCTTGGTAGATCATTAGATAGGTAGAGTGAATAAAATGAGCTCATCAGTTTAATCTAAGCCCTTGGAGGATATAAGGTTAGAATTAAATAGTTTATTTTGTAAAGAAAAGAAAAATATTGATAAGGGTTTTCTAGCCTAAATGCACCCAAATAGAGTGAAGAAAAAATGGTAGGATGAGTTAGTGGGTAAGTAGTAGAAAGGTTGCAGAAATGTCATGTGATTATACAAATGCACTTATGTCATCATATTAAATGAAATTTTAAAAAATGCATAAGTAGAGGACAAAGCAAAAAAAATGGTTCACAATTTGGTTTACTTAACATCCCCTCATTCATTTTAACCCCTATGACACTAACTAACTTCCCTTTCATAATAAAAATATTAATACCTATGGTTCTTTAAGTCAAAGAGGCTCAGCGCATTTCTCTGACTTCTAGTGGGACCAGACCCTCAGCTTGATGACTTAAGAAGGAAAGGTGTTAAATTCCCTTATAAATCATTCACCCCCCTCATAAAACCCCTTTTCCTAAGGTTAAGTTCTCTTGCCTAGGAAAACCCCTTTATAAACATGTTTTATGTAAAAGAGCCTCCAAATACATTTATCCTAAAGTACTAAGTGTATGGAACGCGCATAACATTTCATATACCTAAGTACAATGCCTCTTCCGCTCATCTCACTGCATATTAAAATTTTTAACTTTATTATATAAATTTCTAAGAAACCCATTGTCCCGTATATATTTAACTTCTTTATATAAATTAACCCCACCCTTTAGTTTATTTATAAACTATATTACTACCTCATATCCCACAAATATACTAAAACCCCACCCGTAGTCTTTAAGCCTATATTAAAGCACCCCTGAGGAGATTAAGTGTTAAACTAATCCTACTGCCGGGATTAACCCAGCCCGTGCCCCGCCCCCCCAAAAAAAAAAAAAACTTTCTGTGTAAATCGTCGTGCAGATTCGCCTCCCGATAACTGTCGATTATCCCCCCCCTTCATCCAACAACCTGTGATCATATCGGTTGCACCCAATGTCCATCCTTTACCCGCCCGATAAGGCGGTTTTCCCCCTGACCCCCGACACTACATGTCAAACAATAAGTGGAATCGGGCGGCCCCTCCCAAATACAGTCCACACCAAAAAAGTGGTGCGATGGCCCTCCTAAACCGCTTCCCCCATCTAACCAAAAAACTGCCACTTTTAATCAATCAATGAACCGGCCAAAATTAACTGTTTTCACTAAAAAAGCCCATTTACCCCGCTTTTCACTCTTTTCACGCAATTACCATTGACAATTCATAAAAGCCGTTGTGACCCTTGTAACCAACTAATTCACTCACAGACCTCTAACATTGCTCCACAGACGCTGCAGACAGCCCAGCTCATCCATCAGTCCATACCAAACCGTACGAACCTCTACAACCTCCATCAATGACCAGTAACAGTTAATTTCACCAAATTCTAGGTATTTAATCATGGAAAACCCACTCAATTGTCAGATTCCAGTAATTTGCACTCATAACACTGTTACTTAAATAAAAAATATCAAATTTACTTTGATCTTTTACACTCTCATCCATAACCATCTGCAGAACTGTTGTTGCCCTAAACACTCTAAATTAACCCCCACACTCAAATCCACAAGAACTGAGTATGGTTGCCCCAATTGCAATGGATGTAAGGCCCATCTCCACACCTCATTTAGACCTGCACCACCTTCCTTTAGCTGATAAAGATTTCCAGATAAAAGATACCACTGCCCAAGAGTCCCTCCTCAAAGTACATTGCCAAAGTAGGGAGAGATACCTCAACCATGCCGATGAGATTGGCTTTTGGGAGTCAAATTTACCCAAATACCAGTTCCCCCAAGTCCACATTTTCCCATAGATTTTCCACTTCTATCATGCCAATTACATCCCTAGTCAGAGAGTAATCATGTCCCCAAACCAAACCATACTTTTCACCATCAATGTTGAGTCCATAAACAAAATATTGCAGCTCCAACCAAGGCCAAAACTAGCTCCCCTCTCAACTGGAGACCTATTGGAATAGTAGCCCAAGCTTGGCCCTACAAAGTTGGCCCATTTATTCCAAACCTTCATCATGGAAGAGAAGCACATCCGTAAAGTCTCCCCTCCATATGTAGCTACTATTTTTTCCCCATGCGGCCAGAATATTGTAGCCATGATATCCTGTATTTTGGGGTACACCACTAGTGAATACATTGATGATTTAATCCTTTCCTTCATGTCCATCTACACTCCAGAATAGCCTCCTGCTGTCATTTATGACTATGCCCAATTTATAGCTGATAGGATGCATGAACAATTCCTTAGAATGAGCAACAAAAGGGATTTCAAGTATTCCTCAGTCTTATACCATATGTTCTTATATTATCAACCTGATAAGTTCCCATTCACCCTTCAGAAGCTAGACACCAAGGGTCAACGTAGGTCAGTCATTTTTTGGACCCCATTGATCCACCAATATTAGTCCCCATACTCTTATTCTGATTCCATTGTTTTATTTGTACACCCAATCATGGCAATGTTGACTAGAAGCCCTCCTCCTAGAAACAGTCCAGAAATAAAGAGAGTCCTCCAATTGTCCAAGAAGACCAAAGTGGATGCTTGTTACTTGTACCAAAACCACACCAAAATTAGAATCTATAGTTGCATGCTGGCACCATACAAGCTACCAAGATACCTCCCAATGAGGTTGTTTGCATTGGAATACTATAGCAAAATCATCAATGCAGATGAAGTAAACTTTGGCAATGCCAAGAAGAAGGCCAATTTCAAAATAAAAGACCAACTAGGCCCCTTCATATGCAACTCTAGAGAGGCAGGTAAAGAAGCATATTTGATATTACAGAACATGAATTTCAAAAGAAGTTTTGTTTGGAGATATGACCCTTTGGAATTCATCGCCAAGAAGAGACAAAAAGTCAAGCTTCGACCTTTCATTCACCATCCCATACCTGAAATAGAAGCCTATGATAACCAAATAGAATGGGTGGAAGGTACCCTAGTGGACTAGGACAACCTAGAGTAGACATAGAGAATTCTCTCATTGATCTAGAAAGACAACTTGATTAGGGTTCTTTCCTGCAGGTATCAAAGCAATTAGACCAACCAGAAATAACCATGAGTACCCCTCCAGCCATGCAGATTCCTCAGAATGAGGAGAAGATCCAAAAAAGAAATAGAGAGGGGGATTCTACTTCAGGAATGGGCACCTCTAATTTGCAACAGGAATCAAACAAGAGGCAAAGGCTAAAGCCAACCTCTGAGCATGAATACACTAAATATTCAAGTCAGGTTACCAACACAGAGGTAAATAGAACCAGACCTACCAGTCCATCTGAAGGCAGGCAAGAGCCTTCCACATCATAGATTTGGATGTTGGAAAGGCAGCTTAGTGTTGAAGTTTCTTCCTTTAGAATTCCTGATGACAAAGACCAAGATATCAAGGAAAGATACAAGGAAATCAAAGCTAGAAATGAGAGGCTTAAGGCCCAAACTTATGCTCAGTACCTAAAGCTGACTCCTACCAATCAAACAAGGATAATGTTAGCCTTTGACATTAAAGAGGGGAAGCTGCAGATGTCATTTATCAAGCCTACAACCCAGTAACCAAAGACAACATCCAATTCCAAGAAGGTAGACTTTGAAGTGTTGGCAAGGGATATTCATCGCATAGACCAGATTGAGCTATAGAAACAGGCTGGAGAAATGATATACTCCACCATGACAAGTAAAGCCATAGCTGCTCATCAGCTACAAAACTTTCTAAACAACATTTAAGCACAATTATTTCAGTTAGAGAAGGCCTCCTCATAGGACAAGGACACCAGGATCATGTCCTTAGAGGAATTAGTGATTGAATTGGGACATAATCCCAAGGATATAAAAGCTGCAGAGAAGCTCATTAAAAAGAAGAATGATGATATAGCTACATTGAAAAAAAAGCTAAAAATACCTCAGTTGTAGCATCCACAAACATTGGAAGTCATTGAAGCCTAGCAAGGGTATGAAGAACTCATGGACTTAGTCTTAAAGATGAATGACCAACTAAAAGAGACAGAAAAGGAATTGGATGCTTTAATCCAATTAAAACAAGCATATGTGGCCACTTATTCAATAAATTTTATCCCTACAGTCTCCACAGCAGTGCCATCCACACTAGCCTCATATTTGGCACCTACAGCTCCACTTGCAATAGCCTTGCTAGCAACAACAAAATCTACATCAACAATAGGTGCATCAAGAGGCAAAGTAGCAGAACTAGTCAAATCCATGGAAGAGATTTCTATCCAGGCTACTGAAATGAACAGGTTAAGAGAAAAGGTTGCAAGTTTGGAAACTGACTGCAAACTTTCCCAACTAAAGCAGAAATAAGAAGCACAAAAAGCCTAGAGGATGAGTGAGAGAATCAAAGTCTTAGAGAAAGACTTAACACTGGAGAAAACACTTGGGAAAACCAAGGAAATGTTGTGGCCCAATATCATTGACTCTGTCAATGATATTTGGCCATCAATCCAGGTTATTTTTGAAGAAACAGAGTTAGTTAAGATAGCTACAAAAGCTATCCAAAAAGTAAAGGAGGAGTTGGGAGATAAGCCAGAGGATGCCAATAGACTCATCCACTTCCTCAACAACAAGTATAGATATGAGCTCTGTGAGCTAAATATAGAAGATAGGACTAAGACCATTTTGGAAATAAGGAAGGTCTTTTCCAAAAGGAACCTTATGCTTAACTTAGAGGAAAAGTGCCACAATATGTAGAACGCCATTGATAGGTTCATGGCTAAATTTCTGATTTTGAGGGAAAAAGGTCTGCCCAGTCCTATCGTTATCAACGACAAACTCATGACACAGTTGGGCTATGGTGATAGACTCAGAAAGTTGGCTGAGGAACAAGCAAGCTCTTCATCCATAAAAACATTGCCACTAGGAAAATTTTTGTACAACACATTTGAAAACTTGGTTTTCCTAGAACATGAGCTCAAACATTTATTCCTCGCCAAGCCCAATTTTTCCAAATATACTGAAGCTGATGAAATCTACAAGAGAATGATGAATGGAAAATTACCTAATGTAGAATTGATCCAGGTGGATGTTGGTGTCCACCCACCTATACCATTTGGACCCCCACATCTATCTCTTTCAGTCTTTTCAGTTTCCTAAATTGTAGCACAGTTTACTATTTTTAGCAATTTTTTGGGTCCTGAACTTCCGGAGCCGTTTTGAGGCCCTAAACGACATTTTTTCGGAAATATGGGGGCAAAATGGGTCCTTGGACTAATTTTTTCCTTCCCAAAGTTGTAGTGCTCAGACAGATCTTTCTAACGAGCTACTGTACGCATCAAACGGAGATTGTATGCCAAAGTTATGACCCCGGGAAGTTGATGTACCAACTTACCCAAAACGGGGCCCACAATTTGGCGTTTCATCTTCTAGGGTTAAGTTTTGGGATGTGAAGGGTTTTCCATTGTTTCTCAACAATAATTAGTCCTTCGAGCCTCATTGTAACACAGTTCAGAGGCATGTAGCCGCCACATCGCTTCTTAGAGATAAGCTACCATTGCCCTAACTAGTTTATTTCCATTATTGTTTGTAAGCATATTTTAGTATTTTACAAAAATGAAATGAAGTATTATTTCCGCTACATATCTGTGTTTATGGTTATCTATGTAATTTGTTGCATTCCTATTTAAATCTGGATCAAGAATGGTGGGAGACAATGACAGATTTATGGTGATAAATTTACAGCAAAAAGTTACTGCACAGTAAAAATTGAACATCCAAACCCAGATGTGGGTGTCAGCATGACAAACAGAGCGCCATGCGCCAGCCACGCGGAGAGGACAGCGAGCCGGCACCTGGGAGATGTGATATGAGGTTTCATAATGTGCAATTGAATGGCATTCAATTCCATTTACTCTGGTTACTGTCCCGAGGGAATACCGAAGGAACCAGCAGAATGAATACCAGAATGTTCGCGGAGATAAGCCTGTCTGTGGAAGAGTATGATGGTCTGGTAAGGAAGGAGAGAGGTGTTGGAGAGAGCAAGCCTTCTCTCAACGCCAGGTCTTGTGCAGGGTCGAAGCTCTACTCACGGCATTTCGGGAAGGTTGCAGGCGGCGTTAAACAACGGTATCGTTCCTTACTGGCGCTGCAATGAGGAAGCCAACTCTCTTCAACGAGAGTCTTTCAATTACCCACTCCTGAGGTGAACAGGGAAGTGATTGCAGTTCCGGGTAAGCTTTTGAAGGCAACAGAACACCATACGCCTTATATGGCTCCTCTTCAGCGCGCCACTCCCTGCCGTGGGCGAAATTATGGACAGAGGGGAAGTTCTGGAGGCAGGGGAATTCAAAGCCCGCGACGTATCTCCCCACTTGCTTGCGCCTCGCCAAGCTCCATTGGGTCAGAGGACTCTGGTTATGCCATAAGTAACACTGTGCAATCAGCAAAGTTCAAATATAGACGCTGGACCAACAAGCCCATCATCTCAGCGCTGATTATAGTCATCTTCACTGAAGAAGATGAAGAGGAAGACAGTGGGAAGGAGAAAATAGAGGAAAAGACACCTAGCTTGACTAACTCCTCACAGAGGAGAGGAAAGGAAGACAGCTCATACATTCCCTCCTCTCAGAGTAGGCTGGAAGAGGATAGCACCTGTGTACATTCGGAGGAGCAGGAAAAAGTCCTAAAGGAAATTGGAAGCATGATGGTTGAGGACACCACAAATATTGCTCATCATTCTACAGAGGCTCCTTAGGCAATGGAAGTCTCCAGGAAGGCCTCTCCCCAGAAGTAGGCCTTGGTCAAGGAGCCGGACGACACCTTTGCTAATATCCTGTACCTAAAGCTCCCGCCTGGAATTGAACGACCTGAAGACATCCCGGATGGCATGGAGGTGACCTGGGAGCGTGATCCGGAATGGGAAGCTGCGGAACGGGAGGCTGCGGAATGCTCCAAAAAACTCAAGTAATATTCACTGCTATGCGGGTAAGGTCTGAGGCTCCGAGTTCGGGGATTATCCATATGTTTTGCTATGTTTTCATTACACCTTGTTCTATTCGTGATCGGCCACCTATGCTTGACAACCATGGCGATGTGTACTGCGGCTAGCGTCTTTTCTAGACGAGCAAGCACCTGTGCTCTGCTTATTTTGACAATGTTCTGCTTTTTTGCAAAAATCCAAGCCTGTAATGTCTCAATTTTTAGCTTGGAAATTTTTTATTGCTGATAGCTTTCCTGTGAACAGTGTAAAAGTCAATTACTGCTTTGATAAGTTTAATTGTTGCTACCATGTTCCTCTCTATCAGCAGGAAATATTTTTTTGTGAAAAACTTTGACAGAGAGTTGTTTACTCACTCTCAGAGGTTAAAACCTCTTGTACATATTTTTTCAACTTCTTTAATATAATTAGTTTAGTCTTTGCCCAGAAAAAAAAAAAATAAAAAATTGAACATCCAAGTAAATAGGTAAAGACAACACATCAGGGTCAAAGAGTATCAGCTAAAAGGTAAAAGTTAAAGAATACTCCAACGTGAAACACTTCAACGATAAAGGCCAACACAACCATAATAAAAGGGACAACATGAAATAGTTCAATAGTTGTCTCTATCTTCTTGCAAGAAGATATTTATATTTCCTAGATTAAATCTCAAGTTGTTTTGAGATATTTTGTAAATAATATTTGTATAAATACTTCACAAATCGAAGTATGTAGGGTGGATTCCAAACATTTCTATAGACTTCTTGTTATTAAATCTAAAATTCTATTGTATCAATGACTGGATCAACTAGCTAGATCAAGGAATAAAGATAAGATATTTTACTAGATTCTTGTGTAAAACAAAGTTCAAATAAGTACTCTCTCACATTCAATGTTATTTTTCTTTAAGTTTTTCCACAGTCTTACTTGTATCTCTAAAAATCTGAATGCTATAACATGGAATGATATCTCAGAAATTGCTTAACTGCACTCTGTCTTAATTGTTATGCATATTGAATGTTTTCTTCACAAATCTAAGTTAAGGAATTCTTGATTGCTCCTTAGTTTAGATAGTTCCTTGTGGTCTATAACAAAGGATTCTTAATTGCCCTTTTTTCATGATTATCCCCTGTTCTTCATTTTAACCTCAATCTAAGGATTCTTAAGTGCTCTCTCACCCTGGTTAGGATCATTTCACCCATTCAACCTATAGATTTGCACTTTACTTTGCTAGCCTGCCCTGTGAACATTTCCTTTAATGAATTGATCCAGTTCTGCTATCCATTTATTGACTCCATAGCCCAATGGCTTAAATACCTTGCTCTATCCATTTGTTCCAAGAATTCCACCACCCAACCTTAAATTCAAAACCAAAACCCCAATGAACATTAAGAACTAGCATAAAATCCCAGTGAAGCAAAGCTAAATTATATAGAGAGAGCCCTTTCTGAGTCATAGGTTGGCTAGAGCCTATAGTTAAAATATTGGTTTTTGGTTACCTCAGTTTCTTCCTTATTTTGATAACTTCTAAGGAAAATTTTGAGTGATAACAACATCCTCAACAATCCCCTCAGGGGTTATTGTGGAATGGTCTGTAAGTTGCAAGACTATTGTGGTCTTTCCTAATGAACCCTGGAGATTGAGTTTGAGCATGGTAGCCCCAATATCAATCAAAGTGTGTGGGACAATGGTGCCATTGATGTGAACATCTACTACATGGCTTCTAGGTTCCAAATACGTTGGGCAAATTACCTGCCCCAACATTAACTCAGACAATTGTCCAATGACATTAATGGTAGGGGTGTCTCTTTTTCACTTCCCTGGATGTTTGAAACACTTCTCTTTAATCAAATTGTTGTAAATAGGTACATCCTTGATGGCTTGGAGAAGTGGAATTTTAACACATAGATTTTCCAATTCACCCAGAAGTTCATTCTCTTCTAGGGTAGGCTGGTCTGGATGAGTTAATCTTACGAAAGGGTGGTGGATTCACTCTAGGCATGCTTTCCTCTCTTTCATACTCACTCTCCCTAGGTGGAGGTGGAGGTTGGTTTTCTGAAATTACTCTCCCAAATCTTAGGTTGATTTCTTGAATCTCCACAACATAAGAAAGATAGGATGTTTCTACACTGTATACTTTTTGTGCCTATCTATTGTTCGAGTTCAGATTTTCCTGGGCAGGAATCTAAGGTTTTTTAGGTGGAGCAAGGTGTAAAAGTTGTGGTTGAGTAGGAGGTGAAGGAAACAAAGATGGAGAATTGTTGTATGGGGGCCTCCATCCTTGGGGTGGTGCATTCCATTGAGGCTATTGCAGTGTATATGGCTGAAATGATTGGTTGGTCGGCTGGGAATGGTACTAAGGTGCAAAAGAACAAGGAGGAGGTGTAGACCAAGAGGGATGAGTAGGGGGCCACCAAGAGGGAATGAATGTGTTCTGGTTAGGATTGTAATATGCATGGGGTGACCCTTGCATGCCTTGCTGGTATGGCGGAGGCCCATGGGGTCTCCTTTGATTTATATAGCAAATTTGTTCAGTGACCCCTTTAGTTCCCTGATACACAACTTTTATCCAGGTAGAGAAGGTAACTTGTCTATGGAGTGGTTATCTTCACAAACCAAGTAGATTTCAGTTAGGCTTAATGGACATTCATTCCTTAGGGTTCCTCCTTGTGTATCTAGGGTAGAAGATGGCTAATGGTCTCTCTGCTTCCTCCTGATTTCTCTTGATGTGCATAGCATCCATCTATAGGGCAAGGGTTTGCAACATTTCACTCTTGAAATATTCAAGCATATTTCAAATTTCACCTTTTATGGATGTGTTAGAAGAGGATGGGTTGGCGATTGGTTGACTACCCCTAGCATTTTTCCTAGCTACCCTAGAATGGTTCCTAAAGATAGTCTTGATATCCTTATAGGGTAGCTAGTAGATGTCCCCTCCTACAAGCAGGTTTAAGGTATCCAGAAGATCTTCCCTTACCCCTTGGAGCAGGACTAGCTTCAGTGAATTAGGATCAAGTGTGCACCTCGCCCTTTTGTAGCTAAGCTTGAATATCTCTTCATAATACTCTAGGTATTCATCATGCCCCAAGGTCATCCTAAAAATTTCATCTTTAGTGTCTTTGGACCTGCAGTAGTCTCAGTACTTGTTTTTGAAGGCTTGCTGCATCTGATCCCAGGTTGTGATGTTATCCCCAGGTAAACCCATGGACTAGCACAGAGTTGCATCCTTGAGAGTGGATGGGAATAATTTTAACTTCTTCTCATCAGCGATGCAATCATAAGTTCTGCATATGACAACCAACCCAAACAAGAAAGTATCTGGATCTTCTGAGGTCAGGCCATGGAAATGAGGAAGAGCATAGGAAATTATGTTTTTCATCTTGGTATCCCCATTAGTTTCTCTGGTGGTAAAGGCACCCTCAATTCTTTCTCTATCTCCTCTATCACTTCTATTTTCAGCCATTAGGTCAGTTGGAATGGGTTCTCCTTCTTCTTCTCCTCCTGTAGGCTCTTCAAAAATCTATAGTTGTTCATTTAAGGGGTCCTCCAATTCACAGCAACCAAAGAAGAGGGAAGGTTGGTTGTTTGAAGTGGTGGGGGTATTTAGTACAAATTTTCCTAAGTTATCCATATTCCTACGAGGCATGAAAGAATTGTTTTTGTTTTGTTTTGTGGTTTTTTTCAAGCTTTGAGACTAATTGTAGAATTGAAATACCAAACTGAATGGAAACTAACTCTTGAATGAAATATTACTTGCAAAATGGAAAAGAAAGCAAACAAACTTACAATTACTTTTTTAGAAATGAAGCTAATAGCAGAATGTCAGAGATAATAAATGGAAGAAATAAAGAGTAAATCACATCTTACTTAGACACTCCCCCACCAGACAACGGTCCCAAAAAGTGATGAGCACCAGTATTGCAGCAAGAATGTTGCAACTCTTGGGGCTACCAACTTTACTTTATCAACCCAAGGTTCATACAAACTTGGAGGTGATAGTGATATATACACAAGAAGATGTGATGGGTCCACTCTTTATCACTACTAAGTTCGTGATATACGACTATGATTTTACAAACCAACCTTCTATTGATTTAGAAGAAGCATGATTCCCAATGAGAAAAAGGGAATTTTTCACTAATTGAAATCTTGTCTACTATAGTAAGGAAAGATTGAAATCAAATGCTTAAACACACCATTCATATAACTAACTTCTAAGAGGCTTTGCTTCAAAAGAATGCTAAGTTAACATGTGTGTAATCCTATTTTCCTAGGCATGCAATCTGAAATAACAAAACATTCTACTATTGTGCATGTAAATGAACGCAACAACTCTTTTTTCCTTTTTGTCTTTTTTGTGTGAAAATGTGAATGCTAAATCCTTTTGGTGATGTGGAAGGTGCGCTAGAGATGGTGGTGGAAGGTCAGATGGATTAGAAGGCAAGTATGGCGCTTCTCCTATCTTCCTAGATGCTTTTTCCATGATTCAGCCTCAAAACAGGCCACTACAGGTCGTCCTACAGGATGTCCTAATGCCTCCCATAAGATGTCCTAATGCTCTTACAGGATTCCCTATGTTCCTACAATATTTGGCTGAGATCAGTAGGAGTGATTTGCAAGGTGGTGTAGGGTTTAGGGAAGGTGAATGGTGGGAGAAATAAGGCAAGCAAGTGACTAGGACTTCCTCAGAGCTCAAAATAGAGTTTGTAAGATGGTTGGATTTGTTCAACAACCCTAGAAAGTTGTTCTTATGGAATGATGGATCGGGTGAGGGACTTAGTGGCTTTTGACAATCATGGATGGATGAAGTTAGGTTGGGCTTGTTGTTCATGAGATATCCCTGCAATATTGAAACTCCTATACTACATCAATCACTAGCATTTATCCATGAATCATGTCAAATGAGAAGGATTTTCAATCAAGTAAGAAAACATAATTTCATTATCTAGTTTCCTATTTCATGAATGGAAAAATTTGCAAAGTAATGTGAAACACTTATGAGATCTAATTCAAGGCTAATGATATGAGAAACGAAAATTAAATCCTATTCTTAAAAACTGAAAAGATGTTGGCCTAAGTAGCAGAAAACCCTAAATTTCATAAGAAATCATAATTTTGTCTTTCTGGGGCTGCATAGGAGCTCCTTCCTCAAACCATGTTCCCTGAAGGGAGGATTGAGGCCAAACCTTCCTACTATCATCTTTTTGGTATTCCTTTATCTTCCTAAGCCACTGCTAAATAAATTCACAAATGGAAGCAAACTAATCAAATCGACAACTCCTTGCAATGAAATAATGTTGAAACCAATTCAACCATTAATATATGAAATAAAATAAACATATTAATACAAAAAGAGGAGACTTTTCTACTAGGGTTGGGCCCTAAACCAAGAGCTTCACCCCTCTGAGTCAACTTAGTGCTAGATCAAGGAAATTCTCATTCTAATTATCATATCAGAAAATTACATAGCAATGTGTTCCACAAGTCTTGAACTCGAAAAATGCTTAATTTTCTTGCATAAAAAGTATGAATCCTAATGAGGATCTAGGCTTATTTATTTATACAACTAAAGTATCCAATGACTTCCTTAAATCTAGGGAAGCTTGGCTTCCAAACTCAAGATGAACTGGCTCTTTCACTGTGACTGGCTCGACTGCCTTTTGATCTTCATGACTCAACTGCTTGCAACTCCAAGTTAGTGTGACTTGATGGAGGAATATTCAAATGAGTGAGGATTAAATGAGGAGGAGATATCTCCTACAACCTCTCCTCCTTGTCTCATTCAAGTTTTTGCCCTTAATTATAAAAAATTACCATGATTTTCTCTCAAAAACCTACAATCAATGCACATCAGTCCACTAGGTGTAACATATCACTTTTACTCATCTCATTAAGCCAAATATAATCAAAATATGTAAGGAATTATGAGAATATTTGATTTAAATAAGCTTGAAGGAATATCAAGGTCCATATAGTCACCCAATGATGAGGCTCATCAGGTGTTAAAGACACCACCCCACAAGACCTTGTAGTGAATCTAGAGCCACAGAGGGAAGACGTAGAGATTTTGAGACATAAAGAAAGAGATGGCGAGGTTGTTCCTTAGTTTGAGGGAAAAATGTAAGAAATCAGAGTAAAACAAGAACCAATTGATGACATTGTCAATGTCAACCCGCCAAACCTGGGACCAACTGTGGGACCTATGGAAGAATATGTCGTAAAACAAGAGTTCATTGGGAAATAAGCAAAAAGGAGGCCCCATCTTAAAGAAATATATCAGTCCCAATTCATCTAAAACATGCAGTTGAAGATGGAAATCATTAAATTGAAAAAAAACGTATAGGGCTTACGAAGAAGAGTGAGGAAGCACAAGAAAAACGCTATGAAGACCCGACCTAAAACTGTGTTGGTGGCAGCACAGACCGAAGATAGGCCCACGACTTTAGCGACTGCACAAACTATGTCATTCTTGCATTTATTTGAGTCTCGAGAATTCGTGATGGCTATAAAGACCCAGAAATGGGAGGTTACTATAGCCTGCCTCCAATGGGATCCATTTCTCTAGAAGCCCACCAAGCAGGAATAAGGGAAATTCGTGAGAGAGCTGCGAAAATAGTCTCTCACTACATAAAACATATAGAGAAGGTAAAGTGGAAGCACGAGAGAAAACAAAAGCGAATTGAGGGACTGGAAGAACAGGTGAAGCTATTAAATGCCGATGAGGAAGAAATGTTTACTTTGACATAATGGGTATGTTGGGTTGTGTTATATTCTTTCCACGACTAACCTATGTAGTGAACCAGGGGGTTAGAGGGGGGGCGGAGCCCCCCCTTCATTGCGCCAATGGCGCAGCAGGGGGGTCATAGAGGGGGCAGAAGCCCCCTCTGTTTGGGGGGTTTGAGGGGGGTGGGTAGGCACCCTCTACAGGGTTCAGGGTAGTGCCCTGATAAATTTTTTTTTGGACCCTATATTAGGTTGGGCGAACCCACCTATGGTTTTCGGTCCATGGTTTTGGACGCGATGGTTTTCGGTCCATGGTATTGGATGCTTCATCATGTATAAATATGTATTGTAACATTGAAAAGAACATAATGAAAAATCAAGCTG
>APFE030385164.1:31281-70704 GCA_000404065.3 Pinus taeda
AAAAATAGGAATCCAACTTGAACTGCTAAAAATAGAACTTCTATTTTTAGCACTTCCATTTTTCATTCCCTGTTGCCCAGTCCAGCACTGATGCCCAAACTGCTATTTTTAGCACTCCTATTTTTAGCAATTTCTTGTTGCCAATTTTCAACAGTCCATTGATGATGAAAGCAACTTTGGAGACTCTGACTATGAAGTGATGGTGTGACATGAAGATCGCGCGGAGGTAGGAGATGGAACAAAGAAGGAGTTGCATGTGTTGAAGCAACAACTCAGGAAGAACATGAAGCTACACAAATAGATGAATGAGTTGCAACAGGAACAAGAAAAGCAGTGGGTGCAACATGCATTCACAGATGAAACTACATCTGTACAAGTTAAGAATCCATCCCAGCAACTGACACAAAGTAGACAATGGGAGCAGTGTTGTTGATCGCATGCAAGGGATTCAACAGCATGCATGTTGTTGAGCGCACACATGCAATCCACCCCGTTCAACACACTCACTAAGGCGAAGACAAGAAGCAAGTCCAACTGGGGTTGAACATGTACTTCGGCAAGTTGATGCACATGACCACCAGCACACACTTGAAGATAAACATGGACACTATGCATCAATGTGTTGCTGGTTCAACCATACTTAAGAAGACCATGTGCATGTTAGCATACAAGTTGGATGAAGGGGCTAAACCAATGCATCGTTTCAAAGGAGGCAAGAGTTTGCTTCAGCAAGATGTCACCATGAGGTGCATGCACACCATCATGGACAACCAAGCTTGGCATCATCTCACCACCTTCACCATCACAAGCATGTCAAAGAGTTGGTCTTATCACAGTGGACTGAGTGTCAGTGATGTCTTGCAAGGCTTGCTCAAGCCTTGTTGTCTTACATGAGTACATGTGCATTGTAATGTTGAGTCATGTCAAGTGTAAGTCGAGTGTCAATGGTTGGATGTAACAGTCATAGAGTAGGTGAAGAGTCATGAGGGTAGTCGAACTGTCACGAAGGGGAATGTCAAGGGTCACCCCACCCTTTGCTATAAATAGTCCCTCATAACTCATTGTAGAGGCTTTTGGTCTGCCAAGCTTCTACTAGGACTACCTTGAAGAAGGCTTGGACAATATTGTAACGGGCCTTGTATTCTCCACTACACGGAGCTAGTACATCTCTTTGGAGGAGCAGGCAGATGTGGCTGTAACATTTCACTGATGGGGCTAGCAGGTTTACATGGATGTATTGTATGATTGGAACTTACACTTTTATATAATAAGAGCCAACACATTTTCATGCATATGTTGTTATTGTAATTGGACTGCTCTGGTTGCCTTAACGATATATGTTGTTTAACTTACGCATTTGTGCATGAACTGATTCACATGAAATTATATGAATCATGTTTTTAATGTGTTGTATGTGTTGTTAATGTTGTCACCATCTATGTCGACAACTTTGTCGGACACCAGACAGACCTTTCACATGAACCTTGTTGTGACAACCGTTGCACTCGTTCGGATTGATCCGTGAGTGCTGAACATGTTATCTTACCTTGTATGTTGTGACTACCGCATCTTAGTGGACTGCTTCGTCAGAAGCTATGTATGTCCTTTTGTGTTGTGTGTTCCTAGTTGAGTTGGGATTGATCTCTTTCAACTTGGAACTCGCCTTCACCCTTTTCTCCCCCTTTTGTGTTAGAACCTCTCATACATATTCCTTGACTCACTGCAACAATCACACCCTTGCTATTGATAGAGTTATTCTACTTGCCTCTATGTGACATTGTGGTCAAGGCATTACCTTACGACCTACGGTTGGGACTCCTACACCAAATGGTCTGAGGTCTAATTGGGACTTCTTACCCGGGAGATCCCTTTGACATGTTGGAGGGTCCAACACCATCAACAAAATATTATATGTCAACTCCATAATAAATAGTGAAGGAATAAGACATTAAAATTTTTTCCTCAACATGTTTGTTGTTTTATTTGATTTGTGACCCACACTCACATAAATTTTGTTATTAATATTTTTAGATATTATATATCAACTCCATATTTAGAATGGAATAAATTATACATCTCTCCAAAGCGAAGATATAAGAAAAAAATTAATTACGTCATAAGGCATTCCCTCTGAGATGAACTCCCTTCAATGCCATTGTGTCTCATTGTGAGTCATTGATATCATGTGTTAGATGATAGAATTATCGTTGACCGTCAGATTGATACGCCCGAAAAAATTGCAGAGCATTGGCAAGAAAACCTGTAAACGACACCCCTGTTAACGACCTAAAGAAGTTAGACAAGAGTATTGCAATCTTTAAAATGAGACCAAATTCATTTGGGTGACCTTTATTGGCGGCATCAATGCCCTGTGAGGGCTCAACCATTGCCTGTAGGATGGCTATGACATTTCCAAGAACATTTCAGAAGGCCACCGGTTCTAGGTTTAGGAAAACACCCGAGAACTAGCTTCCATTTACTTGCCTTAGTAATGGAAATGACAGCAGAATCTGCAAGCTATGTGACCAGTGTCGGTGAAAAATTTCATAACCAAAACCAACCTAAATCCCTCATTCCCATCCTCGTCTCTTCGAGCCTGCCCGCTTCTGAGCAAGTTTAGATGCAACATCGTGTTGCTAGAATCACATCCATAAGCCAAGTTCATAGTGGAGTGGTTCAAACCATGACCTCAGTGCTCCGGACTATGTCTCTACTCAAATGTTGGCTGCAGGAGGCCTGAGGTGAGAAAGCATGAGTTTCAGCGCTGTTCCATTTGTGGAACCATGAATTACTACTCATGGGCCTGCCAAGCCCTGGATTGGAAGATCTGACATAAGTGCACTTGCATGCCCATTGATGATTGCTTGGACATTGACACAAATGATGATGAAGGTTATCCAAAGGAGGAGGAAGAACCAGAAGATGATATTTAACAACAATTTTCTACCAATTTTGAATTTTGTGCTAAGAAATTACCCATTTTCTACTTTGTTCTTTTCGTTCTTCTTGTACAGACCAGTTATGAGTCCAATGTTTGGAATGAGAATTTTGTTTTGTACAGTGTATTCTCTCCCACGACTGACTATAAATGCATTTAATACAGTCTAACCATCAACACTACATGTAGTAAATACATGCCAAGCAATTGCAAGCAAATTGTATATTCACACATACAATAATTCAAAGAAAACACATGTCTTTGTAGTTTGTTTACAAAGAAATTAAATGCAGCTTAATGTCAAATCCTGTTAGACTCATACTCACAATCAATAAGTCCAAAATAATTAAATTATGAAACTTGAAAAATATAATTCCTACTTGTCATTGATGTGCTCGTCAATTTTAGAATGAGTATGTTCCTAATACTTGGGAGTTTGTTGAGGTCTAGTTGGTTGAGAGATTCTCTCCAACTAGTTAGCCTATTAGATTAGTGTGTGGTTGAGATATTCACTCAATCAAGAGATTGCATGTCCAAGACAAACTAACTATCTCGAGACATAGCTTGATGTATATATATTGTTGCATGTCCAAGACAGACTAACTATCTCGAGACATAGCTTGATGTATATATATTGTATCATCATTCTTTGTAAAATACAATTGGGCTAAAAGCCTTTTCTGCCAAAGTTTCTGTCTCTTGAATTTTTTTTGTTTTTCATTAATTATCTTCAATTGGTATTAAAGTTGCGATGAGATTTATCAGATCCTAACATGGGATGAGGGTTTGAGAGTTTTCTTATTAGAACTCGATAGAGAGTTTTGTTTTTGTTCGTTGAAACCCCCGTGGAAGCATGTGGAGAATGGACTGTAATTGCAAAGTGGAGTGTGGAAGTCATGTCTGCTAAGATCTGTAGTGTAGAGTCATGAAACATGGAGTCAAATTTGTAGAGATGAGTCATATTTTCATTGTGGAGATCATATAGAGTGACAACCTTTGAAACGTGCCAAATCACCCAATTATTTGAAGCAAAAATCAACTAATTGATAATGTTGCTTTTCATGTTCTGGTCTCTAGAATGGAGGATTCAGATTTTGTTTCAACAAGGCATTAGGGTCGCTTAATCACAGAGTGCATTATGGTGGATGAATTTTGAGTGTTCTAGTATAATCCTTGATTATTAAAGGCATCATTTAGTGCTTTTGGTGTGGAGATCAAGGTTTGGCATGTTAAAATCCCTGGTGGTAGTGATCGATCTCAAAGATTATATCTATATGCTCAGTGGTGTTATGCAACATTAAACATTGTTTTGTAGAGGTCGTCGTTGTTAATCGTTGCAGAAGAGACACGCTGGAGCTTGAGTGATCACTTTCGTTAAATAATTAGATCAATTATGCATGGATTGATCCTTGGGAGTGGATGTCAATAGTAAAATAATTGTATATGTTTTATCGCAGAATTCAATCTCACATGAAGACAAATATTGCAGCCAATAGTGAAAAGATGGTACTCACATGCACCTGAAAGGGGGAATACAACACTAAAACTCTCCTACATCTTAAGGGGGGGAGTTCAAAACAAATGCAAATGGTTATGGTCTCTCCCATAAGTTGACAAAGGTGGGAATTGATGATGATGGTTGTGAGACTAAAGGTTTTGTTGACAACACAATTTTCTAGTGGGAATCAAAATTTGTAAGTGGGAAAGCGATTGGGATGTTGATTGGGAGTTCATTTGTGGGAATTTTTGTTCACTTAGATGGTCATTGGACCCAACAATGGATATATAGATCCTTTTGTATTACATCTTGGCATTAGATTTAGTTGTCAAGCATTTTCAGGGACATGTCAGAATTGCAGTTGATTCACTTATCTTGGTTCACTCTCTTCATATTGGAGTTTTCGACATCTAGTTTTGGCGGGTTTTCAAGCATTTTTTTTATTGAGGTTCAGATCAACAATTTCAACATGAATTCTTGGAGATGGTACCAAGTTTTTACTCTAGACTTATGATTGAGGGGGGGAATATTAGCCTCATACTCACAATCAATAAGTTCAAAATAATAAAATTATGAATCCTAGAAAATATAATTCCTACTTGTTTTTGATGTGCTCATCAATTCTAGAACGAGTTTGTTCCTAATACTTGGGAGTTTGTTGAGGTCTAGTTGGTTGAGAGTTTCTCTCCAACTAGTTAGCCTCCTAGATTAGTGTGTGGTTGAGATATTCACTCAGCTAAAAGATTGCATGTCCAAGATAGACTAACTATCTCAAGACATAGCATGATGTATATATATTGTATCATCATTCTTTGTAAAATACAATCAGGCAAAAATCCTTTTCTGCTAAAGTTCTTGTCTCCTGATTTTTTTGTTTTTCATTAATTATTTTTAGATCCAAAATTTATTATCGAAATCATTCCATCATAATTATCTTGAGAAAAAAGAAAAATGTTATCTATCGTCATCATAATGATTCAATTCATCCCTTGAACCTGAGAACAATGTGGCATTGATGGTGGGGTTTATTATTATTTTTAGTTGTTTAAAATGGAATTTAAATGAATTCAACATCTGAGTTGAGTTTTCAATACAATTAGTCAAGTGTGAGTCTTCCTTCAGAAAATCTATACTTTACTAGACGATTATAAGTATCACTAATATATTTAATGAATATATCATTATTGAAATTTCTTTCTGATTATCCATATAAATTGTTACTCATTCTTTCTAATTAAGAAAATTTATTTCTATTTCAGCGACTTTATAACCATTCTCGTTGTTATGATTTATCATAAAATTTCCCGACATTTCTCTACATTTTTTATACATTGGGAACAAAAGAATATTTGTATTTATCAACATAATTTAACATTAAAAATCCATTTATGGCCAATATGTTTTCTTAGTAGAGATAATATTGAAAAATACCTTTGAAATACCCTAGTCACATTTTTATCTAGCACATCTTTTAGCTTGATGGAAGCTTCCCATCTAGATTTTCCAGAGTAATTTTCTTTCAAATTAATGTTTAAATGTTACAAGGTTTGGTTGTTGTTGTCGATAATGACATCTTACTTGTCATTATCATGCGAATTTTTATTTTTGTTTTGATTCTCCACATGTGATCTAATTGTGGGGTCATCAATAGTAACACATTTGATTAACAATTTCGGGGTTTGTTTGTGAAGTGATTATCGAGTCATCAACATGAACACATTTGATTAATAATTTTGGGGCTGGTTTGTGAAGATCTTTCACTCAAACTTGGCCTACATTTAAGTTACTTAATATATCACATTTCTCTTCACCTTTGGTCTTCCTTACAGAGTTTCCTTTGCAACATGATGTGGTGCAGTTATTTGTTTAAACAACAAGAAGTCATAATCCTGCTAGAAATTGTATTGTCAGGTTACAACCAAAAAACCATTACATCTATTAGTTAGAGTATGTCAAATTAAGTTTAAGATAATAACTAATTTTTATTAATTAAAAAGTTTAGATTTCAACAATTAAAAATTAATAATTTAAAAAATATAAATGGATATTTAATTTTTAATTTTTTCAAAAATTTCAAACAAAAGCTACTACTATATATTATATTTATACAAATAATATTTAACACACAAAAAACTAATACTTATATATATAATTTAAACATCAAATAAAATTATAAATTATATTATTTCAAAAACCAGCCTAGATACATCTTAACTCTTGATCTACTAGTATTGAGAGAGATCAAATCTCTTGTGATATAAACTTTTTTTTTAAGGTAAAAAGAGATTTAATCCTTCTTGAAGCTTGATAGACCAAGCTAAAATAAATCTAGACTTTGATAAATCTTAAATTAAAATAGATGTAGAATTATCATATAAATAAACAAGTTTAATATATATGAATGACATATTTTCCAATTTCATTTTATAATTTATTATTTAATCTCATAAATACATAAACTGCATCATATCGAATAATTGACCTGGAACTCCACACCAATATGATAGAGATACCCAAATTCAAAACAAAATTAGTAAAGATTTTAAGACAGCCACTAGGAAACTAACCCCATATCAAAGAGAGATTAGTAGAATTTTTATTTAGTTATTATGGATTTAAACAGTATGCATAATTGTGGCCTGAGAGATCAATGCAGGCCGCGACTGACTATCAAATGGGAGGAGATTCAAAAGTTGGATGTTTCATTCCATGATTGGAACTTGTCTGCACTCTACAGACTTATGATTGGTGAAGCAAAGGGGACCTACCTGATGGGCCATTAAGCAAATGAGAATAGCAGGTTCAATACTACAAGTTATGAGTCACCATAGCAAATATATGAATTAGTGTTGGATGGTAATGCCATACTTTCAACACCTGGAATTAAAAAAAATCTTTGAAAAGATTACTGGAATAACAGTTCCTCCACTGAGATTGCACTATTTGTTGATGTCCTGGAAATTAACGTTTATTAGGTGGTGAGAAAGAACATACGTGTCTCCCACCTTGTTGTCTGTCAAAAAAACAGTACAGATTTTTGGGTTGATGTCAACCATGAATTCAGTACCCCTCTTGCATGAAAGACACATATAAGTACAGGCTAGGAATAGGCTTGGCCTTACCAGATACAGTCAATTGAAGTTTTGAAGCTTTTTCCATGGAGTCCAGTAATATAGACAGTGATGAGGAATTCCTGCCTCTGCATGAGGAAAAGGGAAAGCAAGAGAAAGTAGAGGTGTCAGTAGAGGACATAATAGATGAATATGTTGGTGGCTTTGGGTATGCACAGCTTCTCCATGCTTTTCTGGCTTCCCTTGCCTGGTTTTTTGATGCCCAGCATACTTTGGTTACCATTTTCACAGATAAGCAGCCTGCCTGGCGTTGTGTTGATCATCAATCCCAAGTTTTGTATGCAAACATGAATTCCTGCACCAAGCAGAGTTCTATCTGTGAGATGGATAAAAGCTTGTGGGAATGGGTTGGAGGAGACAATACTTCCATTATTGCAGAGTGGGGTCTGGTTTGTGGAGATAAATTCAAAGCAGGGCTTCCTGCATCCATGTTCTTTATAGGATCTTTTCTAGGTAATGTAGAAATTTATTAAATGATTGGAATTGGATTTCCTGCTGCTCTTCATAGGATCGTTTTTGGGTTACAGTGTAGAATTTTTTTCAATAAATCAAATTGGACTTCCTGCATCTATTTTCTTCATAGGATCTTTTCTATTTTATTGACTGAATCAAATTTCTATAGTTTTTAGTAGACTATCTTATCAATCTTGCACTTGGTTTCAACTGACTGACTGCCCTTTTGAACATTCACTTTTCTGGAAGAAAAATTCTTTCTTGCTACGTAAGGATGGCCACCAGGCATGTATGCAGGGTTTTGTCTGCAAAATAAGCATGCAGGCTGTAGTTTATATCCCAAGCCTCTTCACTCAGTCACAAAGGTGTGATTGCCTTGATCAGTGTTAAATGTGGTAATAATTTAACATTGTGCGCCCTTGTATTTGTATCCAAAATCTGCTGATTCAATATGTGTGAGATGGCCCCGATCATCCACTGGGTTGGAATTTTAGTTTGTCTGGTTTAATTGAATTGAAATGTTTAATTTCTATTTATTGAGCTGTGCACCTGGTTGTATTTTTTTTTGGTTGTACTAAGGGAATGTTTACCTGGTTTTATTTATTTTTGGTTGAAGTAAGGGAATGTTTAATAAGAATATTTTTGGTGAAAATCAGTGTAAGAGTTTTGTCCACGTATTTATTTAGGGTGGTTTGTCTATGAATATTTTAAATTATTTAGTGTATTTTATCGTCAAAACAAATATCTAGTGTGTCTCATCGTCAAGACAGTATGTATTTAAAATAAATTATTTAGTGTGTTTCATTATCACAATATCCTCAAGACAGTATGTGTTTAAAACAAATTATCTAGTGTGTTTCATCATCACAACATAGTCAAGAAAGTATGTGTTTAATATGTTTCATCATCAAAACAAACCATCTAGTATGTTTAATGTGTTTCATCGTCAAGACAGTATGCGTTTAAAATAAATTATCTAGTATGTTTCATCATCACGATAAACTATCTAGTGTGTTTCATCATCACGATATTGTCAAAACAGTATGTGTTTAAAACAAATTATCTAATGTATTTTATCATCACAACATAGTCAAGAAAGTATGTGTTTAATATGTTTCATCAAAACAAACCATCTAGTATGTTTAATGTGTTTTATTCTAGTATGTTTAATGTGTTTCATTATGAAGACAATAGAATTTCTCTTTTAAATCATAAATATTCCTCTAATCTTATATTGGTTTTTTTCATTTTTGATCTTCATTGTTAGGTTAGGAAATTTTAACTTCAATTTATATATTATATCTTTGCCATGCATAATAATTCTATTGAAGGCACCTTGTATTGCCTTCGATTATGTCTCTGATATCTAATAATTCATCTTTCAATGTTTGTTTTTTAAATGCTCTTTTTAAATTGAGTCGTAGTTTTAATCAGTATTGTGGTAGTTTATTATTTTATTAAAATTAAATATTTTAATATAATAAAAAGTAATTAATTTTTTATTTTTATATTATTAAAAAAATATATATATTTTTATTTAAAGAGTAATTGTTTTTATTCTTTTACATAGAATCTAACTAAATTTTCATGAGCTTCTATATATGAGAGTAGATTTTGCCTTTGTTATTTCAGGACTGAAACTTAGGAATTCAAAAAGAAACATTGGTGCTTACAAAGTACTATTATTTTCTGCATCTAAGATGTCACCTTAGTTGATGCTATCGTATAATTTATTATTTTGAGGCTAGAAGAATTAAATTATTTATTATGTTGATGGGAGAGGAATTATGGATGTACATGTGGAAAAAAGTGTAGAAATATTTTTTAGTTTGGGCACTAAACTTCATCCCACAAAGAAATCTCACACTTTGGCCACTAATGTGATCATTTAGTGCGGGCTGATTAGCTGATTAGGATTGTATTGTTTCGTGTCAAAAGCTGTAGCGATTTCTATATGATCCAATCACTTACCTTGTCTGGAAATCAACCTGCAGGGTCAGCTTTTCTGGGCCGCTTGGCAGATTCGTGGTTAGGCAGAAAAAGAACATTGACGCTGGCCTGCCTGTTGACCGCCACCACAGGATTTGTCACAGCCCTTTCTCCAAACTTCTGGATATACGCCCTGCTGCGTTTTGCAAACGGATTTTCCCGCTCAGGAATCGGAACCTGTTGTCTGGTATTATCAACAGAATCAGTTGGCCGGAAATGGAGAGGCCAAGTGGGGCAGTACGGATTCTTTTTCTTCACAACAGGATTCCTGGCCCTCCCCGCCATGGCCTATGTCACCCAATCCTCATGGAGAGAGACTTATATATTGATTTCTGCGCTGCCCCTGGTGTACTGCATTGGAATCCTGCCATTGATTTCAGATTCCCCGAGATGGCTGGCAATCAGAGGAAGAACAGAGGAAGCCATGGGGATTTTGTCAGATATGGCCAAATTGAATGGGAACAGAATCCCGGACCATATTGTGATAGCAAGGGATTTGAAATCCCAAGAAAGTAGCACAAGCAAGAGCCTCTGGTCTGCTCGTTGGGCTCGCTGGAGGATGATTCTGGTAATGACAGTAGGGGTAGGAATTGGACTGGCTTACTATGGGATTCAATTAAATGTGGAGAATCTGAATTTCGATCTGTATTTTACAGTGGCTTTCAATGCCCTAATGGAGATCCCGGCTGTGTTTGGTGGATCTTTGCTGTTGACTTTTGTGGATCGCAGAATTCTGGTGGCCTCCTGCTCTGTTCTTGCTGGAATTTCTTGCATAATCTGCACTCTGTTCCATCAGTCTGGAACAGGGGTGTCTGTGTATCGCAGTTGGGCTCAGCTGATTGCAGAGTCCATTGGTTTCATGGCAGTGTCGCTGTCCTTTGATGTGATGTATATATACAGTGTGGAGCTCTTTCCTACCAATGTGCGCAATATTGCTGTCTCGATGCTCAGGCAGGCGCTCATGTCTGGTGCAGCATTGGCGCCCTTGCTGGTCATATTGGGCCGCATCAATGCTTCCCTTTCGTTTCTTGTTTTTGGTCTGGTGGGAATTGTGAGTGGGGTGTTGACTCTGTGTCTCCCTGAGACTAGGAATCGTCCGCTCTATGAGACGTTGGAGCAGCAAGAGCAGCTGGATGATTCAGTACCCCGAGGCCAAGAAGTTGCAGAGCATCGGCCAGAGTTGGAATTGAAGCCAAATTCTTTCGTCATCGGCGAGATGGAAGTATAATCAGCAACTGGACATATGGTGATAAAGTTTCCAGTGATATTCATAATAACCAGCTAGACTATATAAATTTAATGTCAATTGTATAAAAAAATATACAGTCCAGGTTCCTTTTACAACTTGGCCTCCTTTGCTTGAAGTGTAACTCTTTCAGAGAGACAAAATATTATGTAACTCCTTGGAATATACACAAGATTATGTATATTTTATTAATGAAGTTCAATTGTTATTGTTGTTATTGTTACAGGCAGTATGTAATACATATATTCAAAGGTGGTATTGAGTCTAATATTTAGGAAATTTGACAAATAAAATCAAAATGATGTAAATTTTTACATTGTAAACAAGTAGAATGGTAAGAATAGTCGAACAATCTTTATCACCCAATAACAAGAGCAATTTTCTGTTATCAACAAAGAACTAATCTGGTTAAAATCTTTTGGATTCTGGACATGGAGAAGATTACACCATTAGCATAAAGAATGTGTGCCAATTGTTTGACAAAATGTCACTGAGAACAACTGCAAAAGAAGTGATAGTGATATTTTGTTAAAAAACATCTCCAGAAGACCACCATTACCTTGGAGATGGGCACGTTGGACGCTATTGCCAGGCCATGATTCAAGTCTAAGGTGGGAATTTCGATGGATTAGTAGGCAACTTTTAGAATTTGATAATAAGTAATTAAAAGCAAATTAATTCAGTTGTTTATAGACCATCTTTATTTATGTAATTTGTAGAATTTGACTTTTATCATATTTATTAAATTTGTAAAATATTAAAAAATCTACCCTGATTTCCACTTACATCAGGAAAACATTTTTTAATTAAAAAGAGAAAAAATAAAGTCATTAGCCACCATGACTGAAACTCCTTTACAAGTGCCAGCAAGGACCCCATCCCATCGTTTTGTACAAAAAAGGTTATCAAAGAAGAGCATGTTCTTCTTAAAATAAGAGCATGTTCTTGTTAGTTATCAAAGAAGAGCATGTTCTTGTTAAAATAAAATAATAAGACCTCAACCATGAAGTATTTTTCAAAATTGTATTTTCTTCATTAAGAGTTATGTCACTTAACAATATATGGGTGAGCAGCCTAATCTCTCTCGCAATCATTCGAATGAAACCCAATTGACAAGTATAGAACTTGGACAATGGTTTATGAATGCTGGTGTTTGAAATTATAACTTAGACAATGGTTTATCAATGGCAATGTTTGAAATTATAAAACAGAAAATGGTTTATGAATGCTATTTATAATACGATAATGATGATTAATGTTTATTAAAGCTAATAAACCAATAATACGATAATGATGATTAATGTTTATTAAAGCTAATATGGTTTATTAGAGATTAATTGACTCTTTAATATTTTATTTATATCATCAAAAAGAAGGGAGATAAACCTTCTTATATCACTATAGTTTTTGTTGACTTAACAAGTCGTGGCAATATGGTAAAGGTTTTGGAAATGAGAACGGATGTGAGTGAGAGCCGAGCAATCCAAAAGAAAATGTTTTTCATCTTCAACCCTCTTAGTATTGCAAAGATGATAGACTCTTTCGTCCCAAGGTGTTTTGGGAATTGACCAATGTCCGGTTTCACTTCAAAGCTCATGAGAATTAGTTCTTATCTTCACAATGTTCATTTTCTTCTTAACACTGATCAAGATAGAAAGATCATAGTTTAGTTTCAACTTTTATATAAAAAATTAACTTGCATACATCTACATCAACCAACTAACAACACCTTATTAGTTATTAGGCCAATAAAAACGAAGACTTTACAAATACTTTATCATTAAGAACTCTATATTGAATCTGACTATTTTCACATTAGTAATAATTAGTCCAATAAAAACCAAAGCTCTACAAATAATTTATCATTGATTTTTTTCCTTTGTGGTTCATAGTACCTGGAGATTGGTGACTGCTATGTCCACAATATATTTGTACTAGGCAAATCTACCTGAAAGGATCACTTCTTGCCGACTCAACCACGGAGCCTGACCCTAAGAGTGTCAATAGGATTGAACCCCTGACCTCTCAATAACAGAGGTGTTTTGATTACGACTCGACTAATTGGGCTAACCCTTGAGGCTCTTTATTGTTGAAAACTTGAACTTTAATGTGGATTCTTTTCACATTGATATCCAAATACACTAATTATGTTGAGACTATGTTTTCTTGATCTCTTTATGAACATGAAGGCTTTGTGTAGTGTTAGGGTCCTAAATATTTTATAGGATGAGTTATTGTTTTACCTGATTATTTGGGTGTGATAGATGTAAATAATATTTCATCCTGCGAATTATTTCCAAGAAATAATAGAAAAAGTAAAGAAATGGGCTTGCAAGACAAAATGCGCCCTTAGGATAAAGTAATTATGTTTTAGCATAAATTAATTTTGTTTTAATAAAGTTAATCATGTAATTTAAACATGATTAATTAATATGTAATAAAACCCGCAAGCGACAAAAGATGATTGTCATATCTGTTAAGTTATGCGCTCCATCTGATGGTTCAATGGGCTCCTTGTTAGATCAAAGGTCGATAAGGTTTTTCGGCCTCCCTACCCATCCTACCTTTATTCGTTGGGGGGGGGGGGGAGGGGATTACCATCCTACCTTTATTTGTTGGGGGGGGGGGAGGGGGATTCGAAAAAGTGGTTTCCTCCTTGCGGGTCCCACCCCTACATGTCACCTCCGCGTTATTCGCGCAAACCCCCCCACCCCCATCACAAATGTTTTACCACTTCGACCCCCCTCCGAAATCCGACAACCTTCTCCCCCTTTCCTTCTAGCTCTTCCCGTGTGCTCCCCTTCCGACACTTGGCCATGTCTGTTACGTAATTTACATTTGACATCGCTGTCACTCTTGCACCACTCACTGCCTGCGACTTGGACTGCTGTCCCCACTCACCTCCATGTCATTTCTCAAAATCACCCTTGCGAACTCCACTTCCTTTCCACCAACCATGTGCCTCCACATCATCCCCCCACCTCCATGTCACCTTCCGCCTCCACGTCATATGTATGTTTCATGGTCAGTGAAAACTATGTTTTTTTCCCTATACAACATAGTAATTTCAAACATGGTTTACAAACAACTGAGAACGAATTTTCAAAAAATGAAAGAGGGTTTTTTTGATAACATCTTCATGTACAAAAACCTCTCTTAGTTTTCTAACAGCTATTATGGTTTGAGATATTCAGATGAAGCTTTGTAAGTATTTTTTCCCGAATTTTCCTGTTTTTAGTCAGTGTTTTCAAATGCGGTTTCTGAGCAAGTGGAAATGAATTTTCAAAAACTGAAAGAGGTTTTTGTTTCCAACATCATCATTTACAAATACTCTCTCAGTTTTCTAACAGCTATTATGGTTTGGGATATACAAAGGGATCACTGGACCATATTTTTCAGAACTTCGAGAGGAAAAAGCTCATGGACAATGAGTGACTTGGATGCCACCTCACCAAATAAGAGTTGCAATCAAATTTGAATTTCTCTTCTCTATCACCAAAAATCCTCAAGGACAGTGCGAGAACTCTTCAAATAGTTTTAGTTGCCTTTATTTGTGTTCTATTTTTACAATCAATTTTGGATATTTTGAAATGAATCTTGATATTTTAAATCAAGATATTTTGTAATAGTTTTTTTATACATACTTCATCATTTGAAACTGTAAGAGATGTTGGTTTTTGTATAGAAGAATTCTATTGTATATTTTTCAAGCCTCAGTGGACTTATCAGTAATAAAAAGGACATTCTTCACAGGGTTCATGTGTTGGACTATTTGGTGAAGTGTTTTTCTCACTGTCTATGTGTTTATTTCTTTGTTTCCATACTTATGTGTTCTTAAATCTGAATTATTTTACAGAAAGTTGATGAATAGAATTTGTTGAAAGATACACTCTGATTTTAGTTCTGGATAATTTAAATATTTTCTTATGATATCAAGTTAAAGAATTCTTAACTGCTCTTTAGCTTTAATTGAACCTATATCTTTTCTTCTATTACATTTCATTTAAATCTAAAAGCTCCAGTTAGTTCAGCTACCTTGCCCTGTGAAACTCCTTTGAAAATATGAGACAAATCCCTATTAAGTTTGTAGACTCCATTTCCCAATGGCTCTTCCCTTGCTACTCAAACCAAACCAATTCATAAACCAAACTCCGAATTTTCATAACTAGCCTAATATCTCAATATAAAAAAAAAATCTAAATATGAAAGAGAGATCCCTCTCTGAAGCTAGCAAAGGCTAGATCCCAACCGAAGTGGTTTTGTGGTTACCTCTGCAATTATTTGTCAGCCTTATTAAATTACTGAGTGTTAACATGCAAGATTTGGGTTTAACCCTTGGTTACTACCATGGTACCAAAGGCCAACAATAACCACCAACGAGTTCAAAACTTCAAGTGACTATGCTTCTATTACCAACAATAAATCAACCTTAATTGAGCTAAGATAACAATGCACAATCCCTCAACTTATTTCCAAACAAATGAGCAATGCTACTAGCATGTTATGCCATATTTAGATAACCAAAAACTCAACTCATTGTACCTTTGATTGCAATCACCATAAGTATGTGCTTAAACTTCAACTACACCGTTCTTTGCAAGGAACTACTCATCAATATGTATGTATTCTTTCACAGTAACTCCAATGAAATGAAGCTTCATAAATAATCATTATTTAGATCACAATTCCTTCACCATTTTAATGTGATTAATATCAATTCCAAATTGACCTATCTATCATTATGACAATTTCTTAACTCAGTTGAACACCATTTATTAAATCCATATGCATGACATTTATTTAATGACATGAGAAAGAAAATCAAGTCTACAAAAGCTAACCCTTTGAACCTAGGAATGCCCACACAAGATTAAGCCACAAGATGTCAAATAAAGAAGAGAGGAATCATAATTTCTTATCCTTGTGAGCATCTCTAATTAAACTTATCCATCATTACTTGAACCACATAAGAGATGGCAATTTTTTATTCACTTAACATCATTTATTAAATCTATATATGCGAGGAATTTATTTTAATGATGTTATGAAACCAGCTCACAAAAAGATAGAAAAGAGAGATAAACGCCTTAGAATTCAACCTCTTCGAGGGGGCAACCTCCTTTACATTACACAAATGAAAAATTCTTCGATGATACAAAGAAAAGACCTCCTTTTCTATATATAGGAGTCTAAGGGATCATTATATAATTAGAGTCTACATAACAATATTAATGTAAGGGCACAATAATAACAATAGTGGGCTTCTATGGGGCACAATAGTAACAATATGGGCACTACATTGGTACATCAATATAATAAGGGGGATGTACTAAAAATAATAAGGGGTTACACTAGTAGTATAGGGGCCTAACACCTTTCCTCATTAGTAAGCATTTCTTGTAGAAACTTTGTCAAATCTGTCTTCAAATCTTCCATGCATTTCTTTAAATCATCCATCTTAGCTTAAATACCATAACGAGTTGTGTTATCAAGCTCCAGTAAACAATATGTTTTTCATGTTTTAGCAGATGGTCATTGTAAATACTATAATGAGCTGTGTTATAAAGTTCCATGGGAAGTATGTTTTGTTTTCAGTAGTATTGTTGGTTATAGGTTTAATTGAACACCGAGGACAGTGTTCCCCCAAAGGGGAGGTTTTTGTAACAACCTTGGTTAAGAATCCATGTAAAAATATATAAGGAAATGGTGATGGGATACATATTCCATGATGAATGGTGGGGAAAAAATCCTAGTGGGTGTTCATTCAGTTTATTATGGCTATGGAAATTGGCAAAGGCTTTGGAAATGCATGAGGCATTTATTGGAATTTTATTTATGAAAATAATAGAAATTAGGAGAAAAGGAAGGTGAAAGGTCATAGGCTGCATGTGATGAGGAAATTGAAGGAAAATGAAGAAAACAGAGGCCTCATTAATAAAAATTCTTTTGAGGATTAGTGGGGTAGAATTTTAACAAGTTTTGGTGGAGCTCTCTTCTATTCTCTCTCTCATACTCTTAGACACTTAGAGTTTCTTGGATCACTCTTGGAGGAGTGTGTCAAACTTGGATTTTTGGAGAAAGAAGGAAAAGGAAGAGTAGGGAAGCACAAGAGGACATCGGGATCAACAACTACAACAGGTTTTGCTTGCAGTTACTGAGTTTCATGTATGTTTTCCTCGCTAGTTTTGGAATGCATGGCAAATGCATGTGGTTTATTGGTCATGATATGTCATTGGCATGGAGAATGGCCAGGATTGATAGTGGATTTCCTAGCCTTTCAATTTCCTGGATAACCATGGTGATTGTGGATTTGTTTTCCTTCTTTTGTTTTGGATGGGTTCTCATGTTTCCTTAGATCCGATTGAGTTATTAGTCATGGAAGCCCTTGTTGGACAAATGCTCTGGAAGCCCTGTAACAGATTGAGTTGAGTTACTAGTCCTAGAAGCCTTGGTTGGACAAAATCTCTCGAAGCCCTTGGTGAGTTGAATTACTAATACTAGAAGCTCTGGTTGGGCAAATGCTCTATAAGCCCAGGAAAATATGTGGGTTAAGTTACTAGTCTTGGAAGCCTTGGTTGGAAAAAATCTTTAGAAGACTTGGAAAGCTTAGATAGAGACCAATTTGATGATGGTTTTGTGATGTCCAACCATGAGGTGGAATCACTGTTTCATGGGTTGAGGTGGATGGCCTCTGGAAGCCTGGATGGTTTTGGATTTATGCATTTTATGAGATCCCACATTCATGATTGGAATATGGAATAGGGGTGAATGGATAAATAGATATTTTTCTCAACCATTCTACGGTCGGGTGGAATGTGGCAGACCCATACCGGGTTGGAATTTGCAACATTAATATGAGGTTATTTCTCCTTGTACTTCTATGAGAAATAAACTAGTTATATGTGGGTTCTATGGATATTGTATCTTTGGTATTTTTGTTTTTATTATGTTGGTTATGAATATGTATTATGATAGTGGCTATGTATGGCTCCCATCATTTTTTTACTTGTATATGAATGAACAATGTATCTATGGCCTAATGGATGAAACTATTGCTAAAGTAACAAGGAAACAATACCTCATAGCAAACCTCACATAAGTATGAGACCCCTATGCTCAAAATCTTTTATTTACACCTGTAGATTACATATATGTGATATGTTTGACGAAATGCCTAACATGGATAGTGGGGTTCCAATGAAGGTCTTATTCAAGTAATTGCATTTTTACTATTATTTCTATGTTATCTTATTGCTCTAAAGGTGTCATTTAATTTTGGGCAGTGACCTGGGCTCTGGGTCCAAAAACATGATTCAAATCCTGGGGACACTGGAACAACACTATGAAAAATAGTCCCTGGACACTGGCTTGCAGACTTTTGAGAGCACTTATAGGTCCCTAGACGTTGAAATGGCCATAGAATGGGAGTGTCCAAATGTCAAGTGGTCCAAAATATTAGTGGGATCAAGGGGATAGTTGGCAGAAAGGTTGGATTGGTTCCTGAGGGTCCTAATGTTGATGTTGAATGTCTGTATGGTGTGTTTCTATTGGTTCCACTTCCTTAATGTGACTTAGGAGGTCGAATCATATCATAGTGGCCTCTCATCGCATGTTTACCCCAGATGACCGGTTGCCTGGGTAGATGTGGGAGGACAGTGTTACAAAAATACTATTGTTCAACCACTCTTTTGAATGTACAATCGAACATTTGCAATGATTCCTTATGTTTATTTGGAATTATTGTATTATGTGTTTATTTTCATCACTTCGAATGTTTTCTAATTAGACTTGTTTCATGATATTATTGTTTCTTATGTATTTTTTGAGTTGATGCAATGGGGAACGTGGCATATTATTTACATTGATAGACTTTGTTTTAAGTTCTATAGTATCTTCATCTATGTTGATGTTTTTAAAGCTAGAATTTAATGGCTTGCATGGTTTTCTAACATGATTTGTTTCAAAAACATCCTTGTTTCCTATGTTTTTTTTTTTAGTTAATGCAATTAGAATGATGATATCTTATTTTCATTAATAAGCTTCATGTCAAGTTCTGTGACATATCTATGTTCATGTTTTCAAACCTATTCCCAGTATCCTCACTGTGGTTTTTATTGGATTATTCTATATATTTCTCTTCACTAACTACTTCAATATGATGTAAAATGTTTTTCTCTTGTAATATTTCTTTCTAAGGTTCATAATCCAAATGACCTAGACTTGTTCCAAATTGCATAACATGGAATATTGTAGCGTCTTTCTCAAATGCACGATATTCAACTATAATAGCCAATGTATCAACAAACCATATGTATATAGTTATATTCAAGATATACCGTATCTAATCATAAACAAAATGGTTATCCTCTATCTTCCATTTTTCATATGGCATTGTTGATTTATAATGTATCCCTGCCAAATTACTATTCCAAGGAATTTCATAAAGTCATATTCATTCATGTATTTTTGTATGCGGTTTAATGCAAAAGAATAATTGTGCATGATTTCATTGCAAAAAGTCTATGCAATTATGTGTAATCAATAGGAAACATCATATTCATTATCTCTCAGTTGACATATTGTTTCAAAACAACTTTTACTATGAAGAGTCTTGAACCCAAAAAAATCTCTTAAACATGTGTCTATTCATGATTTCCTCTATTTGCACCCATATATATGTTTTGTTTTTTCCTATGTTGTTATATTTACTATATGTTCATGATCATTTCTTTTTGAAAATTTTTTATTGCAAAAAGGTGGTTTGGAATTTCTCGCAATCGGATTTTCATCATGGAATAATATGTTGTAACTTTCTTTACATAAATTTGAATTTAAATGCAAATAGCTTTTAATTGTTTTCTTTGACCAAATTCTTATCAGAATTTTTATCCAATTTGATAACCAATGTATTCAAAATGTGTCCCCCAAATTCCTCTTTCTTCCACAATCATATAAGTTGAAGCTGATTTTTTAAGCCTTTCCTAGTACACATACATGCTATTTATACTATGCATCTATGTTCAATTCACGTTCATAAGATAATATTGCTTCAACATTTTGTTCCATTAGAGAAATTTTGAGGTATAAAATGGTACTCCTAATGAAAATTATAAAATAATAGTGGCAATAATAAAATAAAATTAGATTACATCATCAAATTTTAGAGGGAAAAAAGAAAAACTACTTTTTTAACTCGTATTTTAAACTTATCTCCCTACGGTTTTACTCAAATTTCGAGAAAGAGAACTCGTTGGATGCAAAAATTAATTTATCATCTAAGTAGCAACCATGTTGCATACTTTTGATGGACTCTTTTATAAGAGAAATTAGAAATACATGAGAAAACTTGATTGCAATCATGTTTTTTCATGAAAAAATGAGAAATACATGAAAAAATGTGATTGCAATCACTTTTTTCCATGTATTTCTAAGTTTTCATGTAACAGGGTCCATCGAAAATATGCAACATGGGTAATAATTGGATGAGTAATTAAATTCTGCATCCAATGAGTGTGCCCGCTAGAAATTTAAGTATAATTGTAGGGAGATAAGTTGAAAATACAACTTGAAAAAATAGTTTTTTAATTTTTTTTAATTTTTAATCTTTTTAATTTTTTACAAAAAAATGGTGAATCATCCCCCGTAGTTGACATAGCTTCTTGAACCCTATTGTTTCTTACAAAGTTGATTTTTGTTGTACATTTTCATTTTGAGGCCCATTTTTTACCTCAAAATTTCTCTAATGATCTAAAGAATTCCTGAAATATTCCATCATTCCCTCACATAACTCTATTGACATGTATATAAAATGCAATAGAATTCACATAGAATCAAATAGGAAATATCCTATACCATATGAAAAATTGTTTAAATTGAAGGGATTATGTTTCCTTAGACTTACATCTATACGACCTCTTTTTAGAGCACACAAATACTTCTCCAATGATGTTGTAGGAATCACACTTCAAACATGTTCTAAATTCGCTATGAATTGTTGCTCCATGATAAGCACAACATAAAAAACATCCATGATAATGAACAACATGATATAGTTACACACAATAAATCCATAGGATAACATAAAATACACACATTAATAGTATATGCATGTATCCATATTGATTCCCATAAAACTCTTTTATAGGAATGAGATTTAGGATCTAAAAACAAAGGAACCACAATGTACGTGATAAAGATATCATAAAATATTTCCTTGTTTTAGGAAAACACTTTTTTGCATAATTCTTACGCTAATAAGAAAAAGACGCAACACATAGAATAACACTCTTCACTATCAATTCTGACAACTAGCAAGATGACAACTTAGCAGACTATGTACAAAATCACTTTGGAAAAAACCATTCATAACAAGCCCCCTCAAGAAATAATTAAATATGCCTTGGCAGTGTGCATGTCATAAATAATGCATGATGAACATCTGACCAATACAAATACGAGCATGTTGCTTACTAAAATTACATTACAATAACTTCACGAAACCTAGATCTTTTAATTTTTGATTTGCACTAGAGAAAGTGTGCGTTCAATAATAAACACAATCTTTCTACCACAAAATTCCACACTTCAACATGCATTCTCCCTCTGCACAATTCTCTCACACGCCTTCTTTCCACATAATACATGTTTTTAAATAATCAAAGCCACTTAATATTGATCACTCTGCATAATGTATCCATGAACAATTACCGTGCAGAGTATGGAGAAGTGGATGAAGCTATGTAGAGTCCACATGTGCAAACAAAATTTCTATCATATCCAATTTGACTGTCAACATCTTTGCCAAAATTAATCCAGATTCACATGTCATGCATGAATTTTTTATAGCCTGCACAATTTGTACAACCCTAACATAGGAATCAACTCTTGAATTCCCTATGTTTTCACATTTAGAAATAGTTTTCTTCAGTCTTTTGATTCTCTGAGACCATGCATCTTTGATTTGCTTCATCTCATTAACATTTTCCAATTCCTACATTTTCTTCTCTAGATCAGAAAGCAAATTAAGCCTCTAGATAGAAGCACACGAGTCACTGTTTACAAAATACCTGTCTCCTTTCAGATCATGTCCACTGAACTTGACAAATGACTTAGTTCTTTGTACTAAATATTGCAAACTAAAATCCACCTGTCATGCATGTTCAATAATTTGTAATATTTCACATGTATCACTGATAATATATGTGTTTACCACATTAAGGATAAATAGTTTAACTATGCATGATGCAGAGGGGCGATCAACGTTCTCATTGTGTGGAATGCGAAAGTCCACCTTTCCTTATCTTTGCACATAGCTCTTGTTCGCACCTCCGCACTTCACACATCTACCCAAAAATGTGTCTTAGAATTATAATGGAATATCAATATTTTTTGATACATTCATTTTCTATTCTTTAATTTGTCCTGATGATGGACCCCCTTTGGGGTTTGAAAGGTCGACTCAATGAACAGAAGACTGTGGAAAATCCGGATCATACCACTGCTAAATACTAAGCTTTTGTTTAAAGTTAAGACAATTATTCATATTATGTTAGGTAATGTATGCCAAGGTACAAAATTTACTGAAATAGAGTTCATGTTCCTTGATTTGAGAAATCGTTTGAAGCCATTGGTTTTTTATTTCCATTATGTGTGATCTAACTAGTATTGCATAATAAGTATTCAAAAAATGTGACTATCATTTTGGAAGCCACATATTAAATCATTGAATCATCACTATATCATATAAAACATCTGGGAATTAATTTTTTTGTTCCCTTCTCCACATATTAAATTTTCCTTCTGTAGAGTGCAGAGAAGAATGTTTAATTCAATATAGTTCATGCTCTTTAACAAATTCCACCACACATAATTTCTTCACTCACCCCTTCTCCAACACACCATTTATCCTTCATCCACATATCACAAAATTACTCTTTTTTATCTGAAGATATGAAACATTACAAAACTTCCTTCGAAGATATGTTATATCCCCGTCACTCCCTTATCTATGCACACGTTCATGGCTCCATGCACCTATTCTCCTACACATTGAAACTTGAAAAAGTTTAAGATGGAAAAAAAAGTTAAAAATAAATAAGAGCAAAATGCACTAGAAATACATGTCAGCATCAACTTCATGTAAGTGTCAAAGCACTTATTAATGAATCACCCTACCCCTAGCTTACATAAAGGACCTATGCGTGCTCTTTAACAAATCCACCCCACATAGTTTCTCTGCAAACGCTTTCTCCCATATACCATTTCTCCTTCCTCCACATAAATTGCTTCGAAGTTTTACTATATCTACATATACTTATCCACACTCCCTTATCTCTACACATATGCCTTCACCTACACATTCTTTATGGCTCCATGTACATATTTTACAGCATAGTCAAACCGAAAAATGTTTAAAATGAAACAAGAGGAAAACACATTAGTAATACATGTTATAGTGTCAATGTCAGTGTTAGTGTCATAGCACTTATTGATGAAATCCCCCACCCAATTACATAAAGGAATTGCTTAGAGAAATATATAAATGTTGGTGTCAGAGCACTCACTAACATAATGGCCACTCAAAAAATTAGATTTTTATTATTATTATTTAAAATGATTTGTCAAGAACTAACAAATACTGAAAATAAATCACCTTCCACTAGGGAAATTATGTCCCATTACAGCTTGCTCAACCAATAGAAAATAAAAAAGAAGATTTCTAGAAATTAGGGAAATATTTTTTAATTTGTGAAAAAAATAAGAAATATTCAGTATTTTCTTGAAACTTTGGTTAAAATTGCAAAAACGCGGTGAAATAATGTAGATTCAACGTGCTTGTACTGTGAAGAAAATGTTAGATTCCTTGGAGAGTTAGGAACTAATAATCACAATTTTAATATCATTATATATAAAAGCAAAAAATCATTTCATTTAAAATGGGACTTAGTTTTTATATCACTCTCTGAAAGCTGGTCAAATATAATCTTTTTTATATTATCAATAATGTTCAATCAAGAAAATGCATTCATCTCCAAATCAAGTGATAAAAGAAAGCAAACATGGGTAAATATTCATCTCACATAGAAACATGTCATAAACATGACTTCCATACTCTTTATGACTTGCAAATATATATTGTATCAAAACTGATCTCCTATATAATATATAATATATATATTATATATATATATAGATAGATAGATAGATAGATAGATAGATAGATAGATAGATAGATATGAACAAAAACACGAATAGATTTGAAAATAATCATGTTACTTTCCATACATTCAGTAGGACTCTCATGATACAAAACCATCAATTATTGGAAAACCAATGCACATGTCCTCATAGAATGTCACAATACTTAGCCTTTAACTGTTTGGGAAACCAAAACACACACATCCTTACCAAGTTCCACAACATGGAAATAATATTTTTTATTTGAGATAAGGACACAAAAGAACAAGTTTAAAGTCATCAACAATTGGACACCAAGGGGAACCAGAGTTATCCCTTCATATGAACTCACTCTAGAATTCTACACGAGTAGTAGCCCAACCATGGTTAACATAGTCAAAGGTAACATTTGTGAAGCCTCCAGTCTTGTTAGATTTGTAATGAACTTTGAACCTCTCCTGACCGCCAAATACTTCCACCACCATGGATCCATTGCATCCATTCCCTTCATCTCCCACACTAAAACTCAATTGGAGTTTTACATAGTACTTCACATACCTCGACTAGGAGAGGACAATTTCTAGAAGCTCCACTACCATGTTTCCCTATGTAACCCTAAAATGGATAGAATCTATGTACCTAGCGAGTTTAATGGACTCGATGGACCAGCTAGACATAAGATATTAAAGAGAATAGTATAGTTTAATGTTATATTTCTTCTCTTCAGATTACACATTTTCTACCACTGCTTTAGTATCCCAGATTGGTATAGTTTGGGGGCTACAATCACATTGGCTAGAATTTCCAAGGAGGAGGAGCCACCTCGAAATATCCATCTGGGACCAAACCTAAAATAAATAGAATAAAAAATAAGTTGAATCAAGTCAATTCTCCATTCATATGGTCCAAAAGTGATTTCATTTGTATGCATAGGGGAGGGACGCCAATTATTGCACACCCTCCTTGCCACATCCACAAAGGTCCACAAAATTTCCATGCAACTTGTACAACACCTAGTTGACTCACCCTCCCCCCTTTCATGGTAGATGGGGAAATAACTCTTGTCTCAATAATGGTGTTTTTGGTCTTCAATTAGGGTCTCTCTAGATGTTTGTGAGGAAGTTAGTGTTATTTTATTTGGGGTCAGTGTGTGGGTGTTATGCTACATTCAATGTTGTTCGCCTGATGCCCTGATGTTAGTCACCTATAGCTCAGTCATTGTACTGCCCTGGTTTCTTTGTTGTGAGAATTGATTTGTGGGGGTTTTAGGCGTTAGCCTATTGTGTTTCATGGTTTAGCTTTTCATGGAATGTTGCTCCATGCTCGTGGCACACCAGTGCTTGGAACATTGGTCTGCTTTAGACCTTCTACCAGATTTCAGTCGGTTCACCAATGGACATGGAGGTTTCACACTCCATTAGGTTTTCACGAGGGTAAGTTCTCTTTCTAATCATTTTTTCATGAATTTTCACTTGGGTTGATGGGTTTGTTGTAGTTTTTTGACACCTTTAGGATTTTTACTACAGGTAATCCCAGTTGGGTTTGTAGGTTAGGTATGGCAAGGTGGTGGAGTCTTAAACAATGATGCAGCGGGGTTTGTGCAGATCGGTGACTTCATTGATGGTGGGTTCGTCGATGGTTTCCCGATAGGATTTTCAATCCTACTAGTTGAAAACTCTATGTTTGTAAACACATTCAAATCATGGGTAGTATGTGCTCTTCAATTTTTTATGATTTTATGCTCTTTTTGTTTGTAATTTCCTATTTGTAGACAATAAAAAATTAGGTTGTAAATTTGCATAAGGTTTTTGTAAATTAACTCAGGGATTTTGGAAAATGGTGTTATGGACAGTCATAAATTAGGGTTTTTGTAAATTTTGGTTGCGATTATTGTAAATTAATAGGGTTTTTGGAAATTGGTGTTTTTGACTCTAAAAAATTAGGGTTTTTTTGTAAATTTTCTTATTCTTATCATAAATTAAGAGGGTTTTTGGAAATTGGTGTTCTGGATAGTCATAAATTAGGAATTTTTAGAAATTCACTAACTATTATTGTAAATGAACTTAGGGTTCTTAGAAATTGGTGTCCTGGATAGTAAAAAGTTAGGGTTTTTTGTAAATTTGTTAACTATTATTGTAAATTAATGCAGGGTTCTTGGAAATTGATGTTCTAGACTATTAGAAATTAAGGTTTTTTGTAAATTTGCTTACTGTTACTGTAAATTAACACAGGTTTTGGAAATTGGTGTTCTAGATAGTCATAAATTAGAATCCTCTTATTGTTTTTGTAAATTAACTCAGGGTTTCTAGAAATTAGTGTTCTGGATAGTTATAAATTAGGGTTTAGAGCCTTTGTGACTACTTCTCCCTAACGAATCTTTATGCGTGATTTTAGAGTCATAGTCTCTTCTCTGGATGAGATAAAAACTCCAAATAACCAATTTCTTTGAACCTTGGATGAGATTTATCATCAAGATTGAAAATAATTAATCAATTTTCATCTACACTTCCCTTAATAAATATTCTCTTTAAGACAACAAGCCTTCCTTTTGTCAAGTCCATATAATGTTGTCACCTTTTTTCTTTAGTGAGTAGATTTCATGGGTTTGTTGTGCTACTATTGTCTGTTCTGGTCAATTCATGCCTTCATCTTTTTAGAGCCAAGCCATTTCTATTTTTCCCTAAATACGTTTGGATCAAAGAGTTCTCAAGGTTAAATAGGAGGTTGTCATGATACCAAAACTTCCTCACTGAAATATCTACATCCATCCTCTTATTTTCGTTAAAACTTTCCAAGGATAGTTGATCTCCTAAGGTTGTTAAGGAATGAAAAAAAGTGAGGTTATGGTTGCAATTCCAATGTTGGATGAGAAACTACCAAGAGGTGATATTTTAGATCTTCTAACACCTCTTGCAATTTCCAACCTTGTCCTAGCTTTCTTTACTTTATGAGCTTTGATGGCTTCGAAAGAAACTAGCATTTGGGATGCAGCTTATTTGGTGAAATGATCACAAAATATGAAATTTTTGCATGGTACTACATGGGTAACCAACTTCTACCACTACCAAGTCTGGCTCACTTTAAATTTTTTCTATATAGCCTTTTATCTCAATACCTTCCCTTCAAATCCACCTACTATATTGGATATGCGAAACAACATGCATCTCAAACTCAGCTAACACATTACCAAACTGATATGCTACTCACCAACCTACAACTAACTCATCACTAATCTCTATATGGGATTAATTCCCATCATGCCATTATATATATGTTCTTGGGTTTTCTTGAGCTCACCCCCAACCTCTCTTCACTTGATGGTAGATGGTAGCTGAAAAATAAATTAGTGAACCAGTAAATCATTAAACTTGCTCCCTTTCCTATTCATCTTGAGTCACTGAACCCACACCCTTGTGTCTTCATTCTAAGTCATTGAACCTGCACACTGCATAGTCATTTATTCTGGTAAAGGAAGAGTTTACTACACCTATCTTCTAAAGAAAATATTTAATGTTGGAAATGACCAATTACACGAGCTTCATTCAATTAGTGTGAATCTACACATATCCTTAAACATATAGTGTTTTTTGGTGAACACTACAAGGAAAAGACATTTTAGTAGAGGTTTTTTTGGAAGCCCCTATAAAAATATCCCAAAAATATGTTTGTATGGTGTGAAGGTCACTGGCAGAGATGGGAAGGGGGATGTATTTTGGATGGTGTGCCTAAAATATACAAATGCACTGATGCTTTACTATCCATACAAGGACCGGTGCTACATATAACATGGTGCACCCTAGAAACTTTATTTTCATAAAAAAACATGATGCATAAAAAAAAATCATCCACTAAATACCACAATGCATCGGTGCTTGAATCATCGATAGCACTAGTTTCCTTCATATATTCAAATGTCTTGATGCATACCACTAAGGAGCATCATTTTAGTTTAAATTTTAGAAAAATTCTGGTGTTATTTTCCAACGATGCTTCAGTGTGGTAAACTAATCAAAACACCCCTACGCATATTCTAAAGAGCACTACTAGGTGGTTTTTAATTTCTAAAAAAAGAGCGGTGCTATAGTAAAAACATAAAATTGGTACCTGTATAGTAACACCCCGGGGCATCTCTAGAAAAGCACCATGATATTTTTTTAACTAAAAAAAATGGTGATTTTGGTTATATCCTTCACTGGCGTTGTTAGAGAAATGCATCAGACAAGGGTTAAATAAAAAAAAAGCTCCTCGCTGTAATTTTAATTTTTACCATCTATAGTGTCAGAGAGTTCTGAAACACCAGTGGCACTCTTTCCACATACAAGTGCCTTGACGTTGGTGCTTCTCTTGCTCACCATCCCTTTATACCATGGTCACTATTTGAGTTTCCATTTTTTTCAAACTATACTAAAATTTGTTTTTCTCCATTGCATGTCCACATTGCCTCCCTGATGACCAAATGTATAGGTAATGTCTATGTTTCTTTCTAATTTATTTTTTTAGCTGATCAAAATTGTAAATTAGGTTAAATTTTCCAATGTTTTTTGAAAAAAAAGGTTTCACCACATGGTGTGCTCAATATGTTCGACTCCCATCAATAGTGGTGCACCTTGTAAATTTACAAGGTGCGCCGCATTTTAGTGTATGAACATAACACACTACCATTGTTGTGGTGCATTTTCTAAATGAAAATGCACCGAGAAAAAAGTGACTCCCACTTCTATCAAAATTTAAATTTGTGAACCAACAATGGTGCATCATACTTATGTCACACTGATATTGGTGAGATTATAGTCTAAAGTGCACCACATTGGTGCATGACTGTGTTTTGAGTGCACTTGTGATTTTTTTAAATTGAAAGTTATGTTTCCAGTTTTATAAATACATGTTTCAATTAATAATAATGAAAAAATATTTTATGTATGAGACTAATGTATTTTATATGTCAATTATGTATAAGATACATCAACGCAGGGAGAAATAGCAATAGCTGGAGCAACAAGCAGACCCATACAATATGATCTGAACATCGTAGGCCAGAGAGAGGGAGATGGATTTATATCCTCACCCTATTACCACAACAACTCGAGCACTCTTGAGGAATGTAGGCCTCCTCAATTACCATGAGGAGGCTACATTCTCGAAGGCTCACTCTGTGTTATTGACACATCTGATCCATTGATGGAGTGCCTAGGAGCAGGCTTTCCATGTTAGTTCTAGAGCGTGGTATAGGCCCATTAAGGAGGACATATACTTTATCACTGGCCTGTCCAAGAGAGGGGATGATTTTCTCCAGTTCCCTAATGTCCCCCATGGGGTTATAGCTGAGATTTAACTTGCCTACACTTAGAGATATGTTGGATCTCATGTGGTCCATCCATCATATTTTTAGGTCTATGGTGGACAACTACAGATTTCTTCTTTTGTTGCAGAGGAGGCTAGGTGCCTCTCACTATTAGTCACCACTATTGTACACTCTTGTAGTGATGGGTAACACATTAATTTCCCTCTTTTTTATTATGTTGATTATTTGATTTAGGTTCCACATTGTATCAAATGGTCTGCCATTTTTTTGAGTCATTTTTTCATGGATTTAGATATATTTCGTTTGAGACATGCGAGGGAGACCTTCCCTTTGGCTTCTGAGCTTTTTTGTTTATTTTTGATAGGTTTCCAAAGATGAGGACTACATTTGACCATTTCCCTTCTAGGTTGATCACTAAGGTTTGGATGTGCATGTGGGGGCAGATGATGCCCAAGAGGGGCTTATCGTAGTATTTGACTAGCATTTCTCCCAAGGCACAGACACTAGTAGCTAGTGAGGAGGACTAAGCATTTGTCACATTGACATTTCCGTATGCGGGGGATTAATTGGAGAGGGTGTCCCAACATCCTCTTCACAATGAATTAACCTTCACATGATAGAGGTAGTATTAGTGTTTTCTTTAAATTAATTTAGTTTCATTTTCTCGTTTTAATGAATTAGAATAAAAAAAAATTCTAGCACGTTCTTTAACATGTTTTATTAATTTGTTTAATAAAATTGTCTAATTATTTTTGTGTACTATATATTTTGTAGACATTGGCTCATTTTATGTGGAAATTCTACCTCCCTCACTGTTATATGGAGGATATGAGGATATGGGTAAGTCCCAAGAAGGTGAGGCACATCCTCAAGGGGGTGTGGGCATCAAGAAACATAGGGCTAGTCTTCAATTTTAGATGGACTACTGCGACAGATTGGCTAATGTTTTGGTTCGACAGGGAGTCTGTATTGTGAAGCTTCAAGCTATTAGCATGGACTTGATGTTCATGGATCTCTACAAGGATTGTCCACGTGATATGATGTCTCTTATGCGGCATATCATCAGAGCTAGTAGGGCACTGGAAGCGATGAGGGATGCAGGCCGGTATTATGCAACAAAATATACATCAGGTGAGGATGGTGATGATCATGATAATTATGATGAGGGTGGTGATAATGATGTTTAACTTAGTACCACCCCATTGGATCATGGTCGTGATCATGGTGTCAATAATACTTCTGGTAGTACACCTCCTCATTAGTTGCCTGATGATGAGATGTCAAAGCCAGAGGATGTGCCTTATGTTTTTCCTGACAGAGAAGACCAGCCACCTTCTCCTCCACCTTAGTGTTTTCCAGACCATGTTGAGGGAACAGTAGTTGACCATCCATCATATTCTATTGCAGACCATCGACCTCCTCCTCCACCTCAACTAAGTTTGAAAAACGTTGATCATGCAATAGTTAACCATCCATCATCTTATACTGCAGACCAGGTTGTCACTACATCTATTTTATCAAATATTTGAATACAATTATTTGGCTTGATGAAGTTATTTGACTTGTTTGTTTGTGTGTGTGTGTGTGTGTGTGTGTGTTGTTTGGTCAATTTAGAGTGTCCTAAATTGTTGTATTAATTGTCAATCCGGGAGTCGTAAATTGTTGAAGTGCAACACACTATATGTGCAAGATAACCTATTTCTTATTTTTTTGTCATTTTTGAGTTTTTGTTTTGTTTTGGGTTTATTTCTGTTAACTCCCTAATGTGAGATGGAAATTAAAATACAAGTATGATATAAATGTTCAAGGCAATGATTTTTTTTAAAATAATTTTCAAAACTTCAAACTTTTTTTAAGAACATATGATTATGAAACTAATTCCTGAAAAGAGAGTGAAAATATGCCACTATTCTAATTAAACAACAGTGAGCTAGTGACCATGAAACCCATTATCCTTGCTACCATGAAAATATAAGAAAAACTGAACTCAAAGGAATCCAAGAATTGCAAGCAAATTAAACTAAATTCAAATTACATCAACTCATATTCTGACCCCTCACCATTCGACTCGCTCTGGCTTTAGGAGGTAATCATAAACAACTTGAGCAATCTGATATCTAATTTGCAGAAAATAAAGCTAATATCAAACTACACACTCATACTTCAATCCCTCACCATTCGACTCAATCTGTCTTTAGGAGGTAACTGAGAATGACATGAGCAATTCAATAATTAACTTGCAGAAAAATAAACTAATATCAAACTACGCATTCATACTTCAATCCCTCGCCATTTGACTCGCTCTGGCTTTAGGAGGTAACTGAAAATGACATGAGCAATTCAATAACTAACTCATAGAAAAATAAACTAATAACAAACTACGGATTCATACTTCAATCTCTCACCATTTGACTCGCTCTGGCTTTAGGAGGTAACTGAAAATGACATGAGTAATTTAATATCTATCTTGCAGAAGAGTAAATGAGAAAAACTGAAATAAATAACACAGTGCTGGAACTAAAAATTAAAGGAAATGAAAATTAGCAGAAGGACAGGAATGATTCCATGTCATTAGTCATTAGAAAACTATGCGCAAATGCCCAGGTTGCCTATTGTGATATGAAACAAAAGCACTGACCAATTAACAATATATAAAATGTGAAAATTTATGGACAACTATCAAGCATTAATACCATAAGAACTGTCATATATATACAAGTGAATGATTATGGCATAAGAACATAAAGAAATAAAGCATGAAACTCTATAGTAATAAACAAGACCTCGGCCTGTGCAGGGGCCTTCTGCACAATCCTCGGAAAATCAACAATCAACCATGAATTGAGCTCAAGAACAGAGCCTTCTCATGTATTAAAATGCAGTCATAACATAGTGATAAAGTTACGGCACACTGGGTTCCTTTACAGTCAAAATTATATTATCAAAAAGCTAACTAATATCCACATGAGAACACATTATTTATAACATAGGATAATATAATTGTTTTCCTACATTCGGTGCTGATACAAGACACGTAAACAACCACGTCTCGAGATTTAGCACTATGGCTGCCGTGAGGATTCAATCTTTGGAAGGTGGCTGTTGGATCTGGTTCGTGGAGCAGTTCACAGGTGTTAAATTGTCCCCGAGATCTAGGAACAACCACGAAAAGCTTCATGTGGTGAAAAACTGAGTTTTATCACTGTAGGACTCTTGAGTTGACCACCGTTTTTCCCAACGTTGACGATGGCCTCTTCTGATGAATTCGACTGAGCCAATAGGACTCGGTCCATGTCAACGTCGGTTTCAACTTGCCCATGTGGCTCGATTCGCCTGAAGACACCTGCAATATAGGCTTTGACAAAACAGTTGTGGAAACTTAGGCTGGCTATGGAAAGTGACAAGATTCTGCAGCTTATAAACAAAAATCTAGTTCAAATAGCACACAAACACATAGTCAAGAAACCACTTTAAATGCCCTTTTTAAAACTAATATGCAATGATACTGATGACTTAGGAGGTTCAGATGAATGGAAAGAAGCTAGAAAAAGGTGTAGGAAAGATGTAGTTTTGGGACTCAACATACCCCCACTGTGAAGGTGTTCCATGTCCTCATGCAACCAAAATTTGGACTACCTCCCCTTCAAACCATATGTTTTGAAGCTTCTGCCAGTACATCCAGCCCTCTTCCTCTCTTTCTTGGTGCTGCTAACATCCTGAGCTTCTTCATTAAGCATCTGAATTTAAGGTTAACCAGTGCTCTACTTATCTTCTTGCATTTCTTCTTCAATTTTATGTTCTTTTTGTGCCATAGTTCCATGTGTAGCATAGTGTTGTCATGGATGATCTTGTCCAGTCATCTCTGCTCTTTGAGTGCTTCATTTTCATTTTTAATATGTCGATTTGAAATCTCCAACTCAAAGATTTCTTATTTCAATGATTGGACTAGGGCTTCTTGTGCTATGTGAGGTTGAGTGGATGAAGTGCTGGGACCCATGACTTTTCTTTCCAAGGATTCTATGTAATCATACACCTGTTGCTGCTTTGGATGTATTTCTGGTGTAGTTTTCCTGGGGTTGTCCCCAAAATGCTGTGGAGGAGAATTAACTTCAAATTCTGGCCGAAAAAGACTCATGTCATCACCTTGAGGACTAGTTTCAACATTTGGCTGAGAATGAGGTGGAATATTGCCAGTTGGAGTTTGTTCAAGTGTTCCTTCTGCCAAAACAACAAAATGGGGTCCTTTCGTTTGTGTTTTTCTCCATTTTCCTTTAAGCCTGCTACTTCTTCTTACATATTGCGGACTACTGTCTTTTTCCTTACGTTTTCCTTTCCCTTTCTTTTTGGCCATAGCTGACTATTTCTGAACGTGAACCAATCTCTCAGACAATACTTCATGGTCTTCTTCTGAGGAAGGGGTTTGATGCATAGCCTCAATGCTTATTTTCTCCTTTGATTTTGTTGGCTTTTTACCCTCAGTCTCTTCCTTCCTCCTTTTAGATAGTCTTTCTTCCCTACTAGTTTTCTCAACTGTGTTAGTAGGAGTCTTTTCCTTCCCCTTTTTAGACAGTCTTTCTTTTCTCTCAATTGTGTTAGTAGGAGGGCTTTGAGTTTTATCATTTGTTCTCTTTCTTCTACTTCTTTTTTATGTACTGCCTTCAGGAGTTTCTTGGGGTTCTTCAAAGAAATTTCTAATTAAAAATTCCTCCCAAGTATCCTTTTTCTCCTTTAATTGTTTTTCTATCAGGATTTTTATGAGACCATGGTGATACAAATGTGGTTCTACGACCCCTAAATGCTTTTGGATGGTTACAGACATCTTTTTCAAACTGTTTAGTGAGAAGTATGGAAAATTAAGAATCTGGTTGTCTAGGAAATTCATTAACAGACGTGCATGATACATGTACATTGCTCCAAAACGTCCCTCAGAGGTGATAAATTTTTTAATAACTAACAATAAGCTAGCCCATTCTTCTTTTAAAACATGAACAGGAATTCCCTTTCTGAAAACGGTGACATCCATACCTAGGTCACGTAAGATCACTCTCCAAGCTTCATCACCAATGCCCCGGTTCTTAAACCAGCGTTCACCTCCCTGGGGAAGTTCTGTGGCAGCTACTATTGACGCTTCAGTTACTATGAATTTTAGGTCTCCAATTTCTACCACTAGTCCGTCAAAAGACCTTGCAAAGGCCTTTGTAACCTCCCTATGGTAGCCTTTGAATTTCTGGATAAAACGTAACCACCTGGCCTTCTTCAATATATCTTTCACTTGCGGATATCCTTCAATAAATTTAGGTCCCTCTGGTTCTGCCCTCAATAGCCGTCCCATCCTTCCTTTTGTTCTTGAAAACTCATCTGAATTAGCAGAGATGGTCAAGGTTTATGAAGGAGACCGGCAACTGTAAGCGAATATCAGAGAATAGGTGCACAGAATGAAGCAGAACAGAGAACAAAATGGGTTGAAGGCTTATGTGAGCAAAGTGGAAATGAAGTCATGAGGTCAATAGAACAGTAGGGGGAGCAATTGCATATGGCAGTTTTTAAAATTGGGTGGCTGTAGAATGGACACAAGCACGTTTATAAAACAACTACGGATTTTGTGTGGCTGAAAGAAGCCATAGTCAAATCTACCACGATTCATAATGACAAATGGAGTGTGAGAATATTTCCAAACTTGAGTTAAATCCAGGAATTTAATCATAAGATCTTTGGAAAATGAATGCATGGCTTATGGAGGAATGGCGTGGGATGAAATGGTTATAGATGCGATTTCGTTTAATCATTGCATATAGTTGAGCTCATGATTTAATAACTATGAAAAAATGTGTTAGAATGCCATTTGAAATAAAGTTTTGTTCATACCTTTGGAATTCTTGTCATTTTTCCTTAGTCTTCAACCAGTTGCTCCTCGTTGGTGCTTTGGAATGCCTTATATCTTCATAATATATCCTCATACCTGCACTTGATTTCATGATTGCTGAACTAACATTTGATTGTAAAAATTTGTTTTTTTGAAAAACAGAGTGGTGGCTGTAGAAACCCAACTGGCTACGGAATCAGTGAGCAGCTATGGAAACTGACTTTAGCTGCAGAAACTAACCTTAGCTGCGGAATCTGACCCAACAAGCTTATAATTGAATGAGATGTATAAATGATGACTGACTGGATGGAAAATGGTCATAATTTTTTTTATTAATGGAATGAAATGGAGTTGAAATGAAGTGATGTGAGATGGAAATGAGATGGAGTGGAATGAGGATGATGTGGAATGGAATGAAAAATGAGAGAAAAAAAATTACTTTTTTTTGGAAAATATAGGGTGTCAGGAATTCCTAATTTTCACCCTACATTTTCGGTATAAGGCTGCCAATCAATCATTGGTTTTCAGGGTTATACAATTTTTTTATTTTTTTTTTATTTGACAGAAAAGAACAAAGGTTAGGCTGGTGGAGAAGAAGGATTCTTCTTCACCAACCCTATTGCATAATTATCTTGAAACATTTTGACAAATTCCTCTTTTGAGAGTGGCTTATGATAGATCTTTAATCTATGGCCATTCACAATAAGAGGAGTTTGAGATTCATCAATGGTCTTGATTCATACCGCTCCATTGCTAAAGACTTTGTCAATCTCATATGGCCCAAGCTAGTGAGTCTGAAATTTACCTTTAAAGTCTTTAAACTTAGAATCAAATAGCAATGCCCGGTCTCCTTCTTGAAAAATTTTCTCTTTGATGTATTTTTCATGCCACTTAGCTCTCTGATATTGAACTAGATCAGTTCTTAGGATTTCTTGTTGTCTGATCTCATCTAGCTCATTCAGCTGCTCCATTCTATGTTGTTGGCCTTCTGATAGATCCATCCCCAAATGAACTGCCATCTTGAAGTTTTTGACTTGGAACTCAATGGGGAGTAGGACTTCTTTCCCATAAACAAGTTCATAGGGGGAATGTCCTGTTGTATTTCTCCATGTAGTTCTGTAGGCCGACAAGGCTTCAGGAAGCATTTCTGCCCAATCTCTTCTGTGTAGATGAACAGTTTTGGTGATGATGCTTTCAATAACTTTGTTTGTAGCCTCCACTTGGCCATTTTCTTGCAGATGGTAAGGAGTAGATTTCCTGTGCTTGATTTTTTATTCTTCCACCAGCTTCTCCACCATGTTGGATGTAAATTGACTTCCCTGATCTATCACAATTTCTCTTAGGACACCAAAGCGAGTAAAAATATCTTCATAAAGAAAACTAACAACTAAATTTTCAGTAGCAGAAAGTAATGCTTTGGCTTCTACCCATTCAGTGACATAATCATCACATACCAATATATACTTCTTTTGTTTAGATGGTGGATTAATAGGTCCAATGAAATCTAACACCCATTTTTCAAAGGGTTCGATGAGTACCTGTGGCTGTAATGGCATTTCATTTGAAAGAGTCGGTTTCCCTACTCTTTGGCAGTTGTCACACCTTTTGACATATTCTTTCATATCTTTGAAGAGGGAAGGCCAATGATATCCTAAAGAAAGGATTTTATAGGCCGTCCTTTTTTCAGCAAAGTGTTCGCCGCATGGTTCATCATGACATGCCTTCAGGATGTCAGGTATTTCATCTTCCCTAACACATCTTCTGATCACAAAATATGGCCCTGTTTTAAGCAATTCATTAGAAATCAATGAATATTTTGAACTCTCCTGAATAATCTTTCTTCTTTCACTAGGAAATAGATGTGGAGGTAGGTTCCTTGTAACCAAATAGTTAGCAATATCTGCATACCAAGGAGTCTTAGTAGTTACTGCAAACAAATATTCATTAGGAAACTTATCCTCTATAGGAGAATCTTCTTTAGTATTTTGGATCCTAGACAAGAAATCAGCTACTGTATTTTGTTTCCCTGGTCTATCCAATACAGTAATATTGAATTCTTGTAACAGTAAGAGCCACCTTGTAACTCCGCCATTAGTAATAGGTTTGTTCATTAGATATCTAATAGCAGAATGATCAGTATGGATAAAAGTTTCATAGCCTGTTATATAATGTCTAAACTTATTGATTGCATGAACAACGACTAAGAATTCTTTTTCAGTCACAGTATAATTCATCTCAGTGGGAGTCAAATTTTTACTGGTATAATAAATGGCATAAGGAACTAAATCCTTTTGACCCAACATGGCTCCTAGAGCTGTATCTGAGGCATCTGTGGAAGTATGGAAAGGGAGTTTCCAGTTTGGTCCTCTCAAGATAGGTGCTTCAGATATTCTTGTTTTCAAAGTTTCAAAGGTTGTTTGACAATCAGGATCCCATTTGAATTCACAGTCTTTTGTAAGCAGTTTGAAGAGTGGAGATGCTATTTTAGTGAAATTTTCTATAAATCTTCTATAGTATCCAGTAAATCCTAGAAAACTTCTAACATCTCTTTGACAACTTGGAATAGGCAACTTGGAGATGACTTCAACTTTTGATCTCTCAACCTTAATTCCATCTCCTGAAATATGATGCCCCAAAACAATACCTTTATTAAACATCATAAAGCATTTTTCATGGCTTAATGAAAGGTTTGTTTCTTTACATCTTACAAGTACTTTTTCCAAATTTTCTAATGCCTCCTCAAATGAATTACCATAAACTGTAAAATCATTCATATAAACCTCTACAGAATCATGGATTAGATCAGAAAAAATTCCTAGTACTGCTCTTTGGAATGTTGTGGGTGCATTACATAACCCAAAAGGAAGCACTCGATAGGAAAAAGTTCCCCATGGACAGGTAAATGTGGTCTTATCTTGATCTTCAGGTGCTACCTGAATTTGATTATAGCCACTAAAACCATCCAAAAATGAAAAGTACTTTTTGCTTGCTAATGTATCTAATACTTGATCGATAAAAGGCAAAGGAAAGTGATCCTTCGAAGTTGCTTTATTCAATTCCCTCTAATCAATGCATACCCTCCATTTACCATTCTTTTTAGGTACTATAACCAAAGGAGAAACCCATCGGCTATCTGAAACTGGATAAATGAAGTTTACATTGAGTAGTTTTTGGAGCTCTTCTTTCACTATCTCCCTAAGATTTGGATTCATCCTTCTTTGAGTTTGTCTAATTGGTATAATGTTTTCCTCAATGTAGATGTGATGGATGCAAGTCTTAGGGTCAATACCTTTCATATCAGTATACTTCCATGCAAATGCAGTAGAATGTTTTTGCAAGATTTTGGTTAGTTCTTCTTGTTGTGACTTTTCCAAATTTTTGTTGATATTTAATGTTTTACCTGGAAAAATCTCAATGGCAGAACTACCAAACTCTTCCATAGAGTAAAGAGACATTCATCTTGATGATAAATATTCAATTTCAGATTCCAACTGAAATTGTGTGGGGTTATATTCTGAAGATATCTCAAAATTTTCTAATGTGTTCAAAATTTGACTATCCTCACTGATTTCAGAAATGGTAAAGACAGGTTGTATAGTGTCCTCATCATCGACCCATTCATTATCTCCTACTTCTGTGATTTCTTTTGCTGGAGGATACAAATTAAATTTCTTTGTCGAATTTCCATTAGAAATGTACATATCCCTAGATCTACAACTAATGAAAGCATCAACTGTGGCTAGCCAAGGTCTTCCTAAGATAAGTGGGTGCCCTCCTAGATTACTCTTTGGGGTCAAAATCATAAAATCTACTGGATACTCCCAAGA
>APFE030385168.1:7245-36453 GCA_000404065.3 Pinus taeda
AAAACTCCACTGTTTGCCCAAGAAAGTGCTCTGATACCACTTGTTATAGATATAACCCAGAATATATATAAGAAATATATAAACCCAAGAAAGAACAAGATTGAAATAGATAGAATAACTTCTTTATTGATATCAAACCCTTAAGGTAGGGCAACACCATACATTCACTCCTTAAGGAAGGAGAACACTCCACAAGCCATATGCTTGTTCATACAATAATCCTTGACTATATTTCTTGAAAATATCCCATGTGGAGTCTCTAGCCTCTATATAGGCCTCATACATACAATACCATGGATCATTACCATGGTTCCCTCATACCATCCACTAATACCATGGGTCCATTACATTATTACTAACTACTTGTGGTCCCTTACATGATATGGGTTAACCACCTTATTTATTACTATGGCCCATCTCATTATTACATTATTACCTTGGGTACCTCCCTTGGTACCCCATATTACGCCCCCTAGGTATATAACATTACCCCCACTTGTCAAAAATCATGCCCTATTCAAAAGACCGAGCACTTAACACAAAAAATTGGCCCCAAGATTAACAATAGAAAAGCTTTTTTTGTTATAAAAAACAATTCAAAGTAATTACAAACTTCTAGATTGGTATTTTTGATCAATGGGTCATGACAAGTAATCTAAGTATCAAGGAAAGCAAACAAGTGAGACTACATACATAACCAACCAAAATCAAAGATTACGGGGAAGAGCCAGGGCCTGCCTGACGTTTAAAGGGTCATAGGGCCTCGATCCCTCGTGAGCATGATACTCTAAACTGATCAATTATGCCTTCCATCTAATCCAACCTCTCAACTATGTGTTTATGGCTCCTCCGGATCGAATCCATTCTATTCAACATCACCCATTAGTTGTGTTGTAAATCATTCATGAAGGAAATTGCTTTATTCTTGTCATCACGTTGTTGCTGACGTAACTCTACCAGGAGGACTGTGATATCATGTATTTGCTTGTCAAGAGACTCCAATGAAGGCAGTGTAGTTGCTGAGTCGGGCACTAGTGAATTCTCATTGGACAACTCACCATTAGAGACCCTTTCAACACACCCCCCCGCCTTCCCCCACACTCGCCCTGATATCGCACACGATGACAACTCCATGAGGATCCCCACAATGTTTGGTACGACCCTCTGTCTAAGCTTACCTCGTCCAAATACTAACCACTAAAACTTGTTCAAATTGACAACCTGAGTGCCTTTGTCACCCAAAGCATGCTCTCCACAAGCTTGAGTAGAAACAACCACCCTTAATCCAACAGGGCTATGCCTCGATTCCAATGAGAATGCCCTCCCCAACATCCAGAACCTCCATTAAAACCCCTCGCACCCCCGGAGACCAAGACAAATCAGGAGAGATGCTATGAAACCAAAGCTACCAACAACCATGCTCAGATTGAAAACTAACAATCAGCCAATAAATACTCCCAAGACTGTAGGGTATAATTTCCAATGTGAAAAAATCCCCAAAGCACTCAAAAAGAAAAGCCCACCCAAAACAATCATTCACCACACTAGTAATGTCGAATACTACACGAAGCCAAGGGGGATAGAAGGGAACCCCAACACTTACCAGGCCCATAGAGAAGAGATTCCTTGCCCGAGACACCTCCATGATGAAGCAATGCCACAAAGTCCTGCCCCACCCCTCAACCAACCAGGCATTTCGGAAATTGCCACTCAGACTCTCCCGATGGTCCCAAATCTAGCAACTCAACAACTTGAACACAACTAGGTTTCCACCCCTTCGTTCAACATCCTTAACACTTCTTGTGGTATTCAAGAGAAAAAGTATGTACATGTTGGCGACTTGTGCATAATCAATGATCATTTCACCACCCTCCAACTCTCCCATAATTAGGAAGAACAACTTCTGCATGAAGACCCCCCTCTAGCCTTTAACTCTCACCTATCTAGCAAATTTTCCAAATGAACAACTACCTTTCCACCACTTGGCTTTAATTGCAATCATGACTTGTCAGGACCTCCCATGGGAGACTCACCTCCCCACCTCCTACACTAAATGCACCTTGCTCAGTCACCCCCATCAGGGTAATTGCAACTATCATATTAGCAACAAAGTAAATTATCATTAAATGGGAGGAGGAGTGGAGTTTATTGATTGCGTGGAGAGGCTCTGTCCAACCTAATATGCAAGAGATGTTGTAATGTCTAGTCTTATAAATATTTTGATTTGGTCAAAATAAAATAAAATAACACTATGCTAAAATAGAAATTCTATGTTATTATTTTTTTTATTCAATTTTTGTTTAGTAATTAAGGTAAACTTGAAATAAAAAATAAAAATAACTCTATGTTAAAATAAAAATTCTAAGTTATTAATTTTCGTTGGGAAGTTAAGGTAAACTGGACTAGGTCAAGTTACCAATGGTTTTTTAGCTCCAAGTTTATGAGAATCCATGCTATTTTCCATGCTATTGATATGGAATATAACCTATTTAGAGGGAATTTAACCAACCTAGATTCATCTTAACTCCGGATCTACCAAGCACTAAGATGGATAAAATTTGTTGAGATGAAAATATATTAAGATGCAAAGAGATTTAATCCCTCTCGATGCTTGGTACATATGGAGTTAAGATGTGTGATCAATTGGCCTCAAAATTTCGGTCAACTATGCCTCTGAAATTCGGTCAATTGGCCTCAGAAGTCGATCAATCTATGCCGGTAGTTTAAAGATCATGTGTAATTTGTGAGTTCTATCTTCTACTATTTTAAAATGTTTTCATATTAAACAAACAAGAAGTGAAGTACAAGGAAATTCCATTTAGGAATTTAACAGTCTTCATGACATATGACATTTCATTATTATTACTAGAGATTTTGCAATTCATTTTTTTTAATTGGTTTATGAAAATAAACGATAAATGAGGTATAGTGCCTGTTGTATCTCTGAGATGATAATGTTCAGCTATCATGCCAGGGCACATAAGATGTTTGCTTTGGGGGTTTTGTTTTAATTTGGAGGACCAATGTATGGAACATATTTAAAACAATGATGCCTAACCTTTTGAATATTATTAATATTTAAACAGAGGGCTCATATTAAAATTCACACAATGATATAGCTTATATGGTGGTGAGTAGAAATAGAGAGATGATATGACTATCACAGTATTCAAATTGAAAATTAAATAATCATAAGTAAGAAAACCTTAAAACTATGTTCAAAAGGTTTAACAAAATATGCTTAAGCTTACAAAAGATGCTAATGATTTTATGATATAGAGGGAATTAATTAAACAAATTGTTTATATAATTCATTCTCTTTATAGATGATCACTTCAGAAGCTTATAGGAATAAATTGAAACACAATTAATCCTACCTAGTTATCTTTGTAAAACATAAGAATATGAAGAAAACACTATGAAATAAAATTGGAAAAACTTACAGTAAAAACGAAACTGTATGAATCAGAATTCATAATCCTTTACTTTTGTATTAATGATTCAAAAAATTCAAGTACATTTAATGTTTAGAAATGCTTCTTCAATGGTGCAACCCTTAATAACTCGTGGAAGAGAGTTATTTATACAACCTTAGAACTGAGAAAATATCTTAAACTTCTTTACAAAAATAGATAAATACAAAATCAAGAATATAAACTTATAGTCGATCTGTCACTATTTTGCTGTTGAGATGTTGATGACTGTTGTTGGAAAAACTGAGAACTATTGAGCTAGTGATGGTTGTTGCTAGAAAAAATAAGAACTGTTGAGCTGGTGATGACTGTTCATGTAAATATTGAATGTTGTTTGATCACCCTTTTAGTCAAGTAAATCAGTTAATTCTTCCCAACATTTTTTATCTAGGATAGATAACTTAGTTACCCTTCTATAAACTTCATCCATCTCTATATACTTAGTAAAAGTGAGTTTTACTGGAAATATATGTCTGATTTCATCTAATGAAAAAGGAATCTCTGAGTGCATTCAACACAACCGTTGGCATTGTTGCACCTCTTATGTTTGAAACTGAAGCTGCATTGGTACCGACCTCTATAAGCTTTCGAACATAATCTTCAATGGCATTAATTTGTCATTTATCACAAGCATAGAGGGCAAACCCTTACTAGTCAAGGGTTCTCACCTACTAAAAAATATTTGAACTACGACATTAACATTGTTACATTTTTCCTCCAACTGAAGGATGAGGTTTTTATTGGTAATGATCTTATTCAATTTCAGTATAGTTTTTGTCCTGTCATTTATACCCAATTCTTGAAGCTCATAGTTGTCTTTAGAATTCAGGAACTTGATTATTTTAGAAGCAATTTCTGGCATGTCCTCAAGTTCTTTAGAAATAGTTTCAACAACTTCCTGAGCTTTCTCCAACAAGTCTTTTTGATCAAAGATTATCTTCATATAGGGCCATATATCCTTGACTGATTCAGTAATTTCTTCCCATAGAATCTCCTATTCCAAACCTAGTTTGTTTCCAAAGTAAGACTCTTTGATTTCTTTCTGCAAAACTTCAATTTGACTTTTTTTCCTCTGTAACTCGGCTGCATGTGAACTGTCTGCAACTACCTTCATATGTTTTAATTCCTTCAATTCATCCAGCAACTTCTTCATTTCAACTGTCTGAATGGAAAGATTCTAAACAACTTATGCAATTCGTTCAACGCCTTCTGTTGTACCTGTAGTGGATGTTGTTCCTGAAGTAGAAACTCTGGTTATTGAGACTGCTGAAAGAGGAATTACATCCATTGGAATTTGAGTCCTCTTGACAACTTCCTCTTTCTCTTTGACTAATTTTTCCATTTGCTCCTCCATCTGTTTTATTTGCAGATTTTGTTCCATGATGAGCTTCATCATGTCATATTTCTGAGTCTCGGTTTCTTCAATCTCCTTGGTCATTGGGTCCTCAGAAGCTGGCAATTTGAGTTCCTTCTTTAATGCTGAGAGCTCAACATTTTTCTTCTTAAGAAGTTCTTCCGTTGCATTTATGTTTGAGGGATCATATCCCATCTTTAGCACAAGATCTTCCAAGGATTTGACCTTGGTGTCCTTTGCCATTGAGGAAACTTTTTACAACTTGAGCTATGATTGTGTATTAGCCAAGGTGACCTGCAACTTCGACAAACTCATGGAACTATGAGTTAAAGTGGAAGAAATCATCTGACCAGTTCGTTTGTGCATCTCAATTTTATCAATTGGATGCACATCTTTTACATTAAACTCAAATGAGGATTTCTTCTAATAATGTACATGAGCCTTGGGCTATGGAATTTGAGCTTGCAAGAAAGCCATCTGCATTTTTCCCTTCTTAGAGTCAAATACTGAAAGAAGTTTGGCTTGAGAGCTAGAGAAATGTTTCCAGAATTGGGTATAGGTGTTCAATTTCAATTCTTCATTCTTATTTTTAATCTCACTGAAAACATGAAATATGTCCTCCTCCTTGTCCTTCTGAATGCTTCCACTGGTTTGAATTACCTGTTTTTCATGAGAAGTACTGGAATGAGTTGGGGACTGGGTAGATTGTCCACCAGACTGTGTATAGACTACATTCTCTCCAAGTCCATCAAATGTTGCTTTTTGAGACTCATTTGGTGCTCCAATAATCACATAGATATTAGTTCTCTTCTTTCTATGCACAATCCTAAAGCCCTAGCTTGATGCTTTAGTTGTAGGGGATGACTGTTCTTCCCTTCCTCTTTTATTTGTCTTTTCCTGTGCAAGTGGAGTTTTCATATTTGAAGTAAAAATTGTCTACTCTTCATATTCTTGAAGGGTGTTCTCTTTCCATTCCAACTGATTTTTATACTACTTTATTTCAGGTCTAGCTGTGTGGTGATATGTAGTAAACTTATTGTCAACCCTGAGTTTAGATATCACTCCCATTGGGTCATAAGACCAAGTGAAACTGAGACCAAACTTCATTTCCTTTAATAACCTGCCTGCTTCTTCTCTTATTGCTCAAATGTTGCAGATGAATGGACCAACCTGAGCTTTTAGCTTGAATTGTGATTTCTTCTTTGCAGCCACAAAGTGTACTTCATTTGCATTTAACCTCTGCCTAATATATTCCAATGCAAATATTCTGATGGGGAGGTGCTTGGGAAGTTTGTAGGGTGGAAGCTCACAACCATAAACCCTGATTTCTGTATAGTTTTAGTAAAGATACAAATCTCCTGTTGTGGCTTGATCAACTAGCTGCAACACTTTCACAATTTCATCACTGATTCTTAGTACTAGAGTGCTTCTCATAAGACTAATAGCTGGATGAATGAACAATTCTATGAACTGTTTATATGTAAATTATTCTTTCTCCTTCATTCCCATTGAAGTCCAAAAGATCATTGATTGCTAGTTACCTTCCTCATCTAGCTTCTGTAAGGTGAATGGAAACTTATCTCCCTGAAAATATATAAAAAGGTATACATGTATTGAAGCATACTTGAATACTTCTTCAGTGTTAAACTGGACAAATTTCTCATGTATGGTGTCAGCTAGAATTAGCTAAAGTTATAGAGAACATTTGGTTTGGAATCAACAGAAAAGATTGACAAGAAACCTACGATGGCTTCATTAACATATTGATCAGAATTGTAACCAAGAAGATAGGGCAAAATAACGGTGATTTGCTTGGTTCTATCAGGGAATATGGATGAATCATAGGGAGGGTTTCTTTTAGGCAGAGGAATACATATAGCTAGGAAAATATCAAGAGTCTAGGATCTTTTAGTAAAATCTAGCTTTTGATAAGCTTCTATAAGGATTTCATGAGAAAAAGGATGGGTTGGTGCAATAGTTGGGGCTTGCAACTTCTTTTCAATGACTCAGCATTGATGAAACAAAGGATTTCTCTTGTGGGTGAAATGATTTCTCTTTGAGTGGGATCATAGGATTCATGGCATTTCCTGACAAATCTAGGTGCTCTGTGTATCTGAGGGAAAATGTAGTGGGGAAGGTGGGAGTCCCAAAGTCCTACTTCATATGTATGTTCAATTAATTGATCCTCCATCCAACAATAAATTTCATATAAATCAAATTGAGAGGAAGACTCAATGATTTTACAATCTCTATCGGCCAGGGGAGTATGATGAAAGTCACCTTGTGGATGAATAAGAGGATATGGGATTTTTGCAATTTCGTTTCCCTTAGGAGGCATCTTGTAAAGTGAATTATAGGTTGGAAGTGACAGAAATGGAAGAAATCAATCTGAAACATAGTGAGGTGGACTTGGATGCAGGATTGGTTCTGAAAAGAATGAAGAATTCAGTTGAATGACGAGTCTGTCATTTTAGGCCGTAAGCACAAAATTTCCAGTGATGAATTGAGTTTTAGGATTATACTATGTAATGATTTTCATGAAGGAACAGGGCTTATACTGAACAAAAATGGAGGAGGGTTGTTTAATAAATGGCTAAATCCTCATTAATTATCTAACGAGATTGATAAACAGGCCTATGGGGCATAAACTCGCGGGAGTTGTGAATTAAATGAATAATGGATAGACGAAAGCTAATTGGACGGAGGAAGTGACATGGAGTGGACGTGGATAGTGACATTGGAACGACAGTACAATGTCGAATGTAAACCACATTCGGGAGAAGCTTCAGGTGGTAAGTTGTTTTGGGATTTTATGTTTTGAAAGACTAGAATGAGGGAAAAGTAGTTTAAGAGGGTGGTTTCCAAAACTACCCACTTCAGACCCCCCCGCCGATAAAGTTCGGACGACAAATGAGGGCCGAGGAGCGATATGGGCCATCGGATCTCAGGGGAGTGTGTGAGATGTAAGGTGAGATGAAAGGGATTTAACAACAGAGGAGGAAAGTGATGGTGGGGTCAGGATTTATGGCGGATGTGACAATTATGGGTCGTGGGCGAATGAATGGATGGAGTTAGAATAATTGCATAATTACATTGATAATTAGGATTTATGGTTAATTAAAACCCATATCATATGCGCATATTTTCAATGTTATAACTTAGGATAAAATCCTTTCATGCTCCAATTGTATTCCATTTGTCTACCTACCCTTATCTTTCCTAACATTTTCTCATTTAGTTCTCCGAGTGCATTTAGACTAGCAACTCAATATTTCCTTTTAATGACTAATTTACTTCTATCCCTTATTTCCTCCATTGAATCAGATTAAACTGCTGAACCAATTTTAATTGCTACCTATTTACAATTAATTTAAATGAAATCCAATCATGATTAAACTTTAGAATTGGATTGTACGAACTAGTGTGGAATTTAAACAATCTGCACACAACTTTTATTTGGAAAACTAAATTGGACTAAGAGTAGTGGCATTTGGATTTGCAACACTTTCAGAGTTTATTATTTTTGCTTTTCTTTCTAACCTAACATTTTATTTTTTCCTTCATTTTTTAGGGCATCTATTCTAACATTTTATTTGATATGGACTCATTCATAAAAATATCCTAACATTTTTTCTTTAATATTCTTTTTGTCCATATCCTAACTTAACATTTTTTGAAATATATTTTCATTTTTTGACTAATTGATACTAACTTACCAAAACCAAAAAATGCTACAACATCGGCTCCAATTGGGGACTGCTTTCTCCTGTAGAATGCAGATAACCTATAGATCCATGTGCCTTCTCCTCGGGCTATGGAGTATTTGCTATAAAAACTCACATTAATAGTTTGAAAAGTAAAATAAACCAGAGTTTTTACAATGGTAGTAACGAAATTTACTTCAACTTCTCAGAACTGAATTTAATGTTTGAGAAACCTTTCATTAATAGGATGAGTGGAATACAGTCCCTCAATATTTTGTAGCACAAAAGTATTGTTTCCCTTTACGTCAACAATAGCTAAAGGTCCAAACCACAGGTTATCAAACTTGCCATGTTTTCCCTTATCTTCTCTTTTGGAATCCCATCTTAGAACTAGATTACCCTCCTTGAAGTCCCTTTCCCTTGCTCTTTTGTCAAACATGCTCTTCATTTTATTCTGATATTTTTCAACTTGTATTGAAATTCATCTTTGTTTTCATTTAGTTCAATAATCTGATTTATTCTCCTTGAAAAATCATCAAGTTCATAAGTTAACTCTTGCAGGAATTTTAAAACAGGAAAGGCCAAGTTGGTAGGGAAGATTGCATCTTTCCCATAGAATAACTGAAAAGGAGATTTTCCAATAGATCTCTTTGGAGTAATTCTATTTGCCCATACTACATAAATTAGATGAGAGTCCCAATTCTTTTCATGATCTTCTAAAGTCTTTTTGATTACCTTTATCAGAATTTTATTTGATGATTCTCCGATATCATTACCTTGAGGATAATATGGAGTTGAATGATGTAACAAAATCTGATATTTCTGGCAAAAAATCATTTTAACAATGAAAAATGATGTGGCATTGTCAGTAATAATCTGGGTTGGGCAACCAAATCAGTAGCATTTCTTACTGGAATTTCTTCCACCCATTTGGTAAAGTAGCTGATTACTACTGAATCGTGGCATTTCTTACTGGAATTTCTTCTACCCATTTGGTAAAGTAGTCTGTTGCGGTGAGGATCCATCTATGTTAATTACTTGAAGTAGGATGAATTTCTCCAATAAAATCTAATCCCCATTGGAGAAAAGGTCTTGAGACTATTGTTGGGTTCAGTGGAAGAGTTGCTAATTTTTGCTTACCAGCAAACATCTGACAGGGAACACAACTTCTGACCTTTGCTCCTACTTGTAAGAAAAATATGGGCCAACAAAATCCTTCCCTTAATATCTTATATGATGTTGCTCTCCAAGCATAATGTCCTCCACAAAATCCTGTATGAAACTTATAATTGATTCCTTCAGTTTCTGATTCTGTTAAACATAAAAACAAGATATTTACTAGGTCCTTCCAGTATAGATTTTCATTTATGATACAGTATTTGATTGCCTTCAATTTGAGAGCTTCACATTGACTTTTGGAAAATGATGTTGGACATTCAAAGTGGATCAAGAAATTTACAATATCTTGATACCAATTTGAAGAAAGAAATTTCTCATCAATGTGTAGAGAAATGGTCTGATCTGAAGGTAAAGGTTCTTGTGGATTATTTTCTTCAAGATGGTGAAGAGCTTCTTGTGGATTCTCCTCATTCAAATTTTGGGAAGGTTCTTATGGATTCTCCCCTTCTACATGTACATAAGGTTCTTGTGGATTCTCCCTTCTTGAACTTCGAGGAGGTTCTTGTGGATTATCCCCTTGTATTTCCAAAACTGAGTTGATGCCCAACACTTTACAGCTGGATTCAGCTAGGAGCTTAGCTAATCCTTGACCCTTAACTAGTTTTGCGATTTTTATAGTTAGATCAAACTCCAGTATTTGAGTGATCCATTGACCTCTCTTCCCATCTGTGTCTGGTTATGTTAAAACAATTTTTACAACACTGTTAGGAACATAAGCTGTAATACGTGAATGTAGGACATACATCCTGAATGATTTTAGGGCTTGTATAAGGGCATAGGCTTGCTTGTCAATTATGTCATACTTACGCTCGACATCTCTCATAACCTTACTAAAAAGGCTATAGGTTGGTCATGGGAATCTTCATTCTTCTGTAATAAAACAACAACCAGAGTTGTTTTAGAGGCAAAGGAAAGTTTACTAAATGGCTTGTGTTACAGATCCATTTTGGCACATCAACCCCAAATTACAAATTGATACTATTAGCGCTGATCAACCCCTAGTGCAGTTGTTACATGCCCTAAAGAAGTTAGTCATCAGAATTCCTTACTTCCAAAGAAGTTCTATCACTGAAAACATCCAAAAACTACCTCTAACAAGATCAGCGTAGGTAGGCCTTCATTAGGGTGCGCTGTAATGCAAACCATACACTGATAGGGTGCTATGCAGTGCACTTGATCCCTCTTTGGCCTGTGCTAAGTGAATTTGAGCAAACGTCCATGAGGGTTTGAAGATTCCTTATCCATTGGAAGCCTCTAGAAGTTTCTCAATGCCACTTGCTCCTTTGAGTTCGCATTTGGATGAAGAAGGGAATTAGGAAACATCAATCCCCTATCCCTTCTTCCATGGAGCTGGTTTCTAAATTTAGAAAGGCATCCATTATCACCATTGATGGCATAACCTCCTTCACTCACCTATAAATAGATCACTCATCTAAGAGATCAAGGGCTGAAAAATATTGATTTTTAAGGAGATGCTGGTGATACGAGATTAGAATTGAGTGCAAGTATTGTAATAGTGTTGGAGTGTCTTACTTTTCATGAGGTGAAGAAGGATTGAATTGGAAGGATGAGAATGGATCGAGCTCATATGAGTTGTAATCTTTCCTCTTATCAATAAAGTTTTCAAGACTTTTTCCTTATGCTTGTGTTATATGTTAATGCTTTCATATGTATATCATGTTTTCGATTCCATGTTATATATAAGCAATAGATCATTATACCTTGATGGGTTTTTGTTTCTGTGTTTGCGTTGGTAATTTCCAAGTGACTTAAGTACGGGAAGTAGTAGCAAGATCGGTCAAGGGAGACAAGGAGCCAGCGAAAACTACAACTAGGTTTCTCTTCTCTCTTGTTTTATCTGTTGATTATAGAACATGTTAAGATTACTTTTTCTGTTGCTTTTAGACCTGCCACTAGATCTAGAGGGTTAGATCTGAATAATCTGTCCCTAGTGGAGTCACCAATTTGTTAAGGGAATAATTAGTGTTCTTCGACAAATGCCTAACGCTCTAGATCTAGTAGCAGGTCTAGAAGCAAAAGACAAAGTAATATTAACCTTTTCTATAATCAACAGATAAAATAAGAGAGAAGAGAAACCTACTTGTAGTTTTCGCTAGATCCTTGTCTCCCTTAACCGATCTTATTGCTCCTTCTCATACTTAAGTCGCTTGTAAAGTACCTGCGCAAACATAGAAACAAAAACCCATCAAGGCATAATGATCTATTGCTTATAAATAACATGGAATCGAAAATATGATATACATATGAAAGCATTAACATATAACACAAGCATAAGGAAAAAGTCTTGAAAACTTTATTGATAAGAGGAAAGATTACAACCCATATGAGTTCGATCCAGTGTCATTCTTCCAATTCAAACCTTCTTCACCTCATGACAAGCAAGACACCCCAACACTATTACAATACATATATCATGATAATTTGATTTGACTGGTTCCTCTGTTAAAACCCAACAGATTTTGGGTAACAGGCACAAGCGACGACGAACCGAGCGCTTACCAAGCAATTGAGGAAATGATGCTCACTGATGCACCTTCGTATATAATAGTGCCAGATACAATCATATTACAAACTTGTACTATGATTTGGAAAGGCACATAAGAAGGAAGGCAGAATCTTGCTAGTCGATTCCAATCAAAGGAAGTGACTAGACTACTTGGAGGGGGTACCGTAGAAACGAGAGAATTAACCCCTTGAGTTACAAGAACGGGAGGATTTTCCTCCTGTCTTGATGGAACAGAAGGATTGCCCCCAAGCTCTTTAGAATCTGAAGAAATAAAAAGAACTTGAGGGGTATCATATTCACTCTCTTCGCGAAAGGTACGATTTACTGAAGGTGAAATCGGGTCAACTGTTACCTTGATCTGTTGATTTGGGTCAGGTATAGACTCATAGGATTCACTTTTAGAGAGAGTGGTTTTGACTGATGGTTGATTTTGGTCAGTCAATTCATCAACTAGTGAAGGATTTGGGGAGAGTTTCCTGTAACTAGATGGAAATCGTTGCGGTGAAGCAGGACGGTTATCCAACACTCTTTTTGTTAGAAAATTATATATTACAAAGCAATGGAACACATAAAATATTGCAGAAATATAAACACATAAAACAAGAGAGACATAGATATATGTGGTTCACCCAGTTTGGGCTACGTCCACGAAGAAACAACCAATCCTTCCTTTTATATTATCCAGCAAACTAAAGAGATACAACCTACAGCAGATCCTCTGCAATTCCCTCTTCGCTCTCATTCTCCTCTCTCTTCCTCACTCAGAGTACAGATATACATAGATGCAATACAATTCCCTCATATATAGTGAGGGGTTCCCTTCTAGGGAAAAAAACCATAAATTAAACATAACTTCTATCATCATATCTTTGCCTAATGAACGACCCATATTGACTACGAAATTACAATATTTTAAAAGGCAATTTTACATCTATTCTTAGCTTCGAGGGCGCTGCCCCTGATGCTCCAATACCTATTCTTAGAAAATTATATATTACAGAGCAATGGAACACATAAAATATTGCAGAAATATAAACACAGAAAATGCATAAAACAAGAGAGACACAGATATACGTGGTTCACCTAGTTTGGGCTACGTCCATGGAGAAACAACCAGTCCTTCCTTTTATATTATCCAACAAACTGAAGAGATACAACCTACAGCAGATCCGCTGTAATTCCTTCTTCGCTCTCAATCTCCTCTCTCTTCCTCACTCAGATTACAGATATACATAGACGCAATACAGTTCCCTCATATATAGCGAGGGGTTGCCTTCTAGGGAAAAAACCCTAAATTAAGCATAACTTCTACCGTCATATCTTCGCCTAATGAACGGCCCAGATTGACTACGAAATTACAATATTTTACAAGGCAATTTTACATCTATTCTTAGCTTCGGGGGCACTGCCCCCAATCCCCCGCCTGGATCCCCCCTGCAACGAATATTTTACGGGCGGCATTGCCACCCCATTACGAACTGGGGTCCAATGCAACAATACCTTTGAATATGAAGATAATCAGGCTCCACACCCAACACAACATTTATGGACCTTGCCATAATAGGGAGCAGTTCTGGGTTAGACTATTGGACGTTGATTTTATGCAAGTAGATAATATGATCATTGGGGGGACTTTAAACTTTTCATTAGATCAACGGATTATTAGGGCAGCAGAGCCCAATTTGACCCCCTCTCAATTTTTTTTGAAACTCTTTTGGACACCCATGAGCTTCTAAATATTGTTTCGAACAAGATTATGCTGACATGGAGGAACAGAAGGATAAGGGAAGAGGCTTTGGCTAGAAGGCTGGACCAATTTTTGATAAAGGCCTCTCTTTTATCTGGATTCGATTGTTTTCACTAGTGGGTGAGTACAAGAGGGATATCAGATCACTCCTCAAATTTTTTGGAGATCAGGGATGGAAATTACAAACCCTAGGCACATTTTAAATTCAACTCATCTTGGCTATATGAAGCTGAGTTCCATAAACTTGTCACTGAATCTTGGATTCACTATAGGCCAGGTGATCATATATCCCCAGCTAAGGTCATTACAAAAAATCTGGCTTGTCTAAAAACAAAAACAATTGAATGGGCGAAGGAAAAACAGAGGAAGGACGAGGCAGAACTTCAAAGGATTGAAATAGAACTTAAATTATTGGAAGCCTCTCAGCTTACTAGTTTTACATCGATTGAAACAAAGTCACATTTAATCCGACTGGAATCGGAAAAGATTAGACTATTGAGACACAAAGAGGAGTCATGGCATTTAAAAAGCAGATCACTATGGCTAAAAGTTGGGGACGAGAATTCCAAGTTTTTTCAACAATACGCCCAGGGGAGAAAGTCTCAACACTATTTGGGAACTGCATGATCCAGAAGGGAGGGAGGCAAATACATTCAATTAGTTGGCTGATATGGGTGTTTGTCATTTTTCTAAAATTTATAAGGCCCCAAGGGGTGTAACCCTCCCTGACATCATTCACATTGCAGAGGCTCTACTTAGTTTTGTCGAGCCTCATGAGATGGAGACCTTATTAGCACCAGTCTCACAGGGGGAACTTGAAGTTGTGATGAAATGTCTTAAAAAGGACAAAAGTCCGGGGCCGGATGGGTCGTCGGTGGAATTCTATAGTACTTTCATTGAGCTTATAGGGCTAGGTCTCCTCATGGCTATTGAGGATTGTAGAATCTCAGGCAGAATGTATGAAGGATTTAATGCGACATTCTTGGCCCTCATCCCCAAAATTGACAAACCCCTTAACTTTTATGATTATAGTCCTATCTCCCTCTGCAACAACATCCATAAAATTATATCCAAAACCATCGTCCTTCGTGTTAAACCTATCCTCTCTAGGATGATCTCCAAGGAACAATTTTCTTTCCTCAGTCATCGCCAGATTCACAAAGCCATAGGGACAACCCAGGAAGCCCTCCATTCGATCAAAAAGCAGAACAAAAAGTCCATCATTCTAAATAGTGACCTCTCCAAAGCTTTTGATCAGGCTAGTTGGTCCTACCTTCAGCTCATACTCACTCATATCAGCTTCCTCCACTCCTTTATCTCTTGGATTATGTGTTGTATCTCTTCTGCCTCCTTTAGCATCCTCATCAATGGGGCAACTTCCGGTTTTTTTCATGCTGAGAGTGGTCTTAGACAGGGGTGCCCACTCTCCCCCCTCCTCTTTCTTCTAATCATAGAAGGTCTAAGCAAACTGATAAAAAAATCTTGTGAGGCGTTTAAAACCCTACTCTCCTCTAGTATGTAACGTTGTAGAGATTAACTGTAGCATTCGACCTACAATATAACAAAATAGGGCCTTCTAGAAGGTAAATGATACAGGGAAAATTTAAGGGGCTAATATTCACAAGTGAGCTACTTTTCCATGTTTCTTCCAAAAAATCCACTAATTTCCATTTTTTCAAAAAAAGTATTTGCCAAATTTTAGAGTATAAAATTATTTTACCATAATATTTACCAAAAATTTATAGAGGCTACATAAAATCATTAGAAATTTGAATTTTTTTCCAAAAGTATTGTCAAACATTTTCTTGTTTGCATATTAGGGATTAGTTAGATTCGTGAAGGCTTCTAAACTTTTAAATAAATTTCCATCCTTAAAATTTTCAGTCTAATCTATAGAAAATAACCCTTATTCCCAATAAATTATTTTAGTATGTAACTAATGCTAAGAGAGATATAAAAAAAGTAGGTGTTGATTTCCATACTATTTTATCTTCTAAGGTCAATGAAGAGATGACCCAAATGAAGAAATCAATTCTACATAAGAGGAAAATCCTAACCAAAGAGTAAATTGAGGAAGAATTTAAAGGATGGATTCTCGATATGGACTTCTCTAGAACTAGGGACAAAAACATTTTGAAGTCAAGAAAACTATATTGGTTTAATAGAGCATTCATTGCCAAATTATAAAGAGATATCCCCAACAACAGGTCATCCTCCATAAGTTGTAATTCGTTGAAAATAGATTTGAAGCATTGTTTAAAGTAGTAAGGAACATTGACCTCGTTGTTTCCAATATCCAAGGCAATGATAGTGATAACATGTTAGATCCTGAAGGCACTCCAATATTAGAGGGTATCCCATCCAACCCAATCATAATTGAAGAAAACTCTCTGCTAGCAAAAGAAGATCATAAAGCGCTAACCTAATGACCTGATCATAAAGAGCTAACACATGACCCAACTATGTAGGCCTACAAGATGAAATTCATCCTATGTTTTTCTTTTTTTAGTTTAATATTGTTAATTTTTATAGTGGTTACCTATTATTTCTTATTACATTCAAATTGTTTAAGTTGTTAAACTCTTGGTATCTAGAAATGATGAGTTTCCGACTTGGTTTCCCAAATAATAAACTACAACCAAACATAATTGTACTATTTTTATCATATTAAGATAAAAATATACTAACTTTTCAAAAATCTTAATTAATACTATACAAAAGGAACATTTAAAGTATATTTATTAACTCAACATTTTAAACTATTATATGGTTTCCTTATGGTCTAACCTACGAGGATTTCAACTTTGAATCTCATGCTTTTATATATTACTTCATAAAAAGAAATCACTAATTGAGCTACACCATGTAGACAACATTTTAAACTAATAGATTTTTTTTTTAATACAATCATTTTAAAATTAAATAAATCAAGATTTTATGAAAAATTAAATAAATAAATAAAGTCTCCATCTACGAAGGTGAAAATTTTTCCCGGACAACCAAAAATGGCTGAAATGTGATATTTTTTTCAAAAAATATAGCAGCGGGAGTGTTTGAATCATGTTTTGATGGTGAAAATTGGTTCATCATCATCAAAAACCTCTAGGGAAACCCAATTCTTCAAGTTTGACTAATGTAACTTGGATTTACAAAAATTCAGCCAGATTTTATCAAAAGCTTGCTAGAATTTCCATGATTTTCCAGCAAATTTGAAGCTTAGTTAAACTATAACATAAATAAATAATATTTTTAAACATTATTGGAAAACTTTAATCTTATTAAACAAAATATAATAATAAATTTTTAGAGATGATAGGGCTTTCTTATCTGATTTTTGAATTACATCCTTCGTTGGGATCTTAGTTTTCTTAAAAAATTAAAGAAATAAATAAATAATATTTCTAAAAATTATTGAAAAACTTTCATATTATTAAACAAAATATAATAATAACATTTAAGAGATGATAGGGCTTGCTTATCTCGTTTTTGAATTATATATTTCTGTTTTGATCTTGGTTTTCTGAGCGATAAAACTAAGACTAAACCAAACATAATTGTAAAATTTTGTATGATATGAAGATAAAAATATGCGTAGATTCCTCAACAAGGTCTTAATTAATACTGTATAAAATTTATTAAGTCAAATTTGTACTAATATATCAATTTTAGAATAAAACAAATTACATTGATTTTAAATAAAATAAATTAAAATTTAAAGGAATAAATAAATAATATTTTTTTAAATATAGTTTGAAACTTATTTTATTAAACAAAATACATTAATATTCTTTTAAATTTAATTAATTAAACAAAGTAAAACCCAAACAATAGTATTTATTCTCTTTATCTAACTCTAAAACATCGTATTAAATACAGAATATTTAAGTATATTATATTCCCCATGCTGTGTAAGAGGGTGTGAGTTTGGAGGGGTGTCGTCTATTACCAAGAGTAGGCCATACTTAATGCACCATCAATTAGAGGACTTTGCATCGCACTATCATGAATTCATGCAAGCTCATATTCAAGAAGAAATTACACATGTTAAGGGAGAAGTTTCAACATAGATACGTCCCCCCTTAGACATGGAGGTTCTCCCTGAATGGGAAAATTAGATTCGAGGCACAGGACACACAAGAGGACATTTTAAGAAATATATGAAAATTGTTGATCTTTATTGGTAGATGAAATTTATACTAGGTCGCATGCTCTTAGACAGGCACAAGCATCAAACAGATATTCCCCACTCCCATGAGTACTTACATCAACATTTGAGGGACTTATATACAAGGATGAAGCAAATTGAACAATGTCTCTATATTCCCCCCTTAGTGGGGAAAATATTTGAGGTCTCAAAGGAGCCCATACAAGTTGAATTCTTAGATTTAGATCACTCTATCTAGTTTAGTTATCAAGTCTATATTTTATGTTTCCCATGTTGCAGACTCTTTACTACAAAGTTGTTTAGACGAGTTTCTCAGTTTTTTTCTATTTACTTTTGTCTCACCTAGTACACAGTTGACCCATCCTCTCTACAGAGAGTTAATTTTTGGATCTGGTCAGGTCTCCCTAGTGAGGGACTAAGATAATATATTTTAGCTTATCTTGTACTCTCTAGTTTTAAAGGCAATAAACTTTTCACTTTACAAATTTAAAAAGAGTATATTAATATTTTAAAAAAATTAGAAGACTATTTGTGAATATTGACATAAAGTGAAGTCAATTATATGACATTTTCAAATTTTCTATATATATTTTTTAATCATAGTAGGGATTCTTAAATTTAAACTATGAAATATCTATAATAAAAATTTCAATTTTTTATATTAATAATTGCATTGGGTATATTAGAGGGAAATTTCCTTTACACTTGCAGATATGCTACTTGGAGATCGTTTGCTAAATTCATCAAATTGTTATCAAATCTTTGTCAATCTCCCTTTTTGGTAACCACTTCTCATAAGGGTTTTCTCTTGAGATCTAGTTCAAGATCTCAAGTTTTATTTAGAGATCTTAGTGAGTATTCCCTCAGGTATGCAACACCTACTTTTTCAAGGTAAGCATTTGGATGATGTTGATCCTCTCTCAATTTACAACATTGGTAAAGATGTCATTGTTTTCATTGTTCTTCATCTACAAGGGGGAAATGGAGTTAAACCCTCCTCCTCTCATACATTTTCTTATAAATATGTCTTCCATGCTCAAATCCCACCCAATTTTCTTATAAAGATAAACCTAAATGACTCCTGAGCCATTTTTGATCAAAAAAATGAGCAACTTCACTCCCTAGAAGTATCTTACTTAGGTCTGTAGAATCTTCATCATCTATATTCAGAGGCATCAATAATATGTCGTTTTAATGGCCTCTCTCCTCGCACGATTAATCTCTTCCAATGGATCCATACCATATGGACTAAGAATTGTAAGGTTATTTTCTGCATAAGAGGATTCTTCATTGTATTATTTGAGGAATTAGAAGATTATCACAAAGCTTTATCTAAAGGGCCCTACTTTTGGGGCAATATTGAAGTGTTTTTAACATCCACAACTGTCATTAGAAGATGCCAATTCAGGTCAGGCTTCATAATTTCCTTCTAAATTGTGGCACTATGCAATCTTTCAAGGCATTGGAGACTCTCCTGGCCATTACCTTACATATGGCAGGATTTGTGTCGAAATCGATATCAATAAAGGGTTATCAAGCCAAATTAATTTAAAATCAATGATTTTCACCAGACCAAGGCTCTAGACCATAAGAATATTGTTTTCATTGTTTCTTTTGTCATCAAACATGTCACTTACAAAAAAAATTCTTAGTGTTTAATTCTCAACAAAAGTAGAACATCCACAATTCCATATCTAAAAATTGGAAGCCTTGTAACCCTCCTTCTCTGGAGGACAATGCCTCCTCTACATCATACAAGGATCATGAAAATTTTGATGACGAAATCCATTCAGGGGACAAGGTCCAAGATTCAAGGCCTCAAACATCTCCTACGGCTCCTATCATGGACCATGATCCTTTGACAAGCATATATATTAAATAGTTATGCTTCTCTAGGTATATTGAAATTCGAACATGAGTTATATTTTTTGGACTCTTATAAGGAATCCACTTCTAAATGCAATGATAATTTGCAGATCACTTTGATCAAACTGCCTTCGAAGGGTTAGGTAAAGGTTTCGAAAAAAAAAAAGGAAAAAAAGGGAGCATCGAGGGTTAGCCCCAATTTGGGTGATTCTCCTATCTAGTTTTTTCTTCTATTCCTTGACATTACTTTGGTGTTATTAATATCGTTCATCTCTTTGTTGAGATCGTTAGTATAAGGAAAACTATGCCAAAAAATGAGACATGATGATAAATGATGTAATTTTTATTTATTTTTTATTTTTTAGATATTTAAAAATATATTTTAACAACAAAAAAAAGATTCATCAAATTTAAAAAATAAAAATAAAACATTTAATAATTAAAATGTGACTTATAACTAATTTCCTTAAAATAATGAGGTTGTGGACTACATAATCTATCACTTTCAATAAAACCCATTTATCTATTTTCATTTTTGAAATAAAGCATCCAATAGTCAAAATATGCCTTAAGAATAGTTTCTAGAAAAATGATAAGGTTGTTTTGTAATATATTTATTTTTGTCAATATTAGTATAAATGCGCCTGCTTGGGAAATCTCAATTGGCAATGGTCATGGAAACGCAGTCTCACCGAACCGGAAGTCTTGGGTTCAAATCTTGTGCTATCCCCCCTGATCCAGGTGAGAAGTTGGACATGATGAAGATGTAGTCCTAATAAGCTTACAAAAAATATATTAGTATAGATGCATTTTAAGAGGGAATATAGCATGTGTCGAGAGGAATCAAATATCTTCAAGTGCAAACCTCTTTTAGATTACAAATTTGGAAAATAAATGGCATCTTTCTTTCTCATCCTCTGATAGGTCCCAATGAATTTGTAATGGTTTTTTTTTCGTGTAATTGTTCATTGTTTAAATAGTATTTTTGAATTCTATATAGAGTACCTAACTTAAACTTGTAAGTATAAAAAATCTTTGTTGGATTTCAGGGATAAATGGCATAAGAAATATATCTAAAAAATACTCAAAATGTAAAATAGTGGGACTACTTCCAACATTTTAATTATAAAAACTTTATTTTTTCAAATTTTCTATATGATATATACATAATTTGGAAAAAGATAGTTTGTATTATCCACAATATTATATGAATCTTCTCTATGTTTCCGAATCCCAAATAGGATCCATCATGACAAAAAGTGAGTCTTAAAATTATAAAACTATAAAACCTAAACCTAAGTTAATTCATTAGAAATGAAAATATATCAGAGAAATAAATGGCTCAAAAATAAATAAATAGTAATTAATTATTAATAATAAATTAATTTTATTTATTTTATTCATTCTAATAATTAATAATTGTTATATAAATAAATAATCATTATAATAATCATAATAATTTATTTATTTATTTTTCTTAATAACAACTAACAATCATTCATTTGAATGAATCAAAAATAAATTATTTATGGTTGATATTAAAATAATTGTAATTCATTATATGAGTAATTAGTAATTAGTTATTAATTATTAATAATAATAATTTAATTTACTTATTAATAATAATTTATTATATATTTATTGTAATAAATAAATAATTAATTATTATCGAGAATAAATAATTAATAATAATAATTAATTAATACATTATTCATTAATAAACTAAATAATTAATTAATTAACTAATAAATTTAGAGTCTAAAGCTAAAAAATATATAATGTTAATGATGGACCTCAATTTTATTGATTCAATATTTATTCATCTTCTCTTTCGTCGTTTGACTCTTCTTTCATTCACTCACTTTTTGTCCTAATGATGGATCTCCTTTGGGATTCACAACATCGACAAGATTCATATAATACTATGGATAGTTGGAACTATATTTTTCCAAATAAGGCCACAAAAGCTTAAAATCTAACATTGTTTCCCTATACAGAGGGGATACATGGAATGAGATTTGTTCTCGCGAGAATTCAAGGGTCAAAATTGAAAGAAGAGTCGTAGAACTACAATTTCTGAAAAAAATATCGTAGCAATAATATTATTCATCTGTTTGCTCGTGTAAGGCATAGGCTTCTCAGTTAGTATAATGATATATCATCTTTAAAATTAAGCTTGGAACTTATCGGTTGAGAAATTAGAAAAGCTTGTTATGCGTTAGATAGACTCAGTCATTCGGCTGTTACCACTCACTTAGAGTTAGCCAACATCATTGATAAGGATTTATGGAGAATAATTGATGCAAAGAATACACTTAAGGCTGAAAATGAAGGTCAGGTTGCTCATGAAAGGTACTCCAAGAAGCTCTCTAGGTTAAGAAACAATCTTCCTAGAATTGTTCAAGACGACCTATCTTCCAACATTGTTATTAATGTTGAGAGTGAGCTCGGTGATTTCAATTTTGTTAATAAAGAACCTAGGCATATGATAATAAGGGTAGAAGCCTTGAAGGTAAATGGTGAAAATGTTTATTGTGGTTGTAATAATAAGGATAACAAGAGGATGGAGGGCATCAATAATTTGGATAGAAAGAATACATATAATGAGGGCGACGTTATTTTCTATGGCATCAAATCTAGAGGCATTGATTTTGGAAGCAACAGTGTAGTCCTTGTTAATAAATTTGACAGCATCAACTTTGACATCACAGAGAGAATCTCTGAAATCAATAGTTTAGATAGAAGTGTTGAAAATAGCAACAAGAAATGATAAAAATAGAATCAAGAATATTTCAATTTTAATTTGTCCTTGAACTAAAAATGAGAATTAAAATTTGAATTTAGTCTTACCAGCTGCTTGAAAAATAATTAATTAATTCATCTTGATTTAATTAGTTGGAGAAATTCAGGTTAGAAGTCCTTATGAAGTCATGCAACAGTTTCCCTTGAAATTAAGGAGATTATCCCTTAATTAAGGAGATAAGATTGAGTTATATCTGAGCTGTAATTAGTTATCTTAGTTCACTGAGTTAAGTCCAGTTATATTGGTTCCAAACTATTTGAGGGACTAATTGTGAGTTATCATTTAGTTGATGCATGCATGCACTCAACCAGTGTACTCCAGATAACTGAAGATTCACTCATGAAAAAATCATGCATGTCTGTTCTGAGAAAGACCCGGTTGAGCTAAATGTCAAGGACAGTGTACTATCAGTTGCATGTTTTCTCCTATAAAGGAAACTCATGCATGCAAAAGGATTAATGCACAGGAGGATTGCGCAGTTTTACAGTGTGTGAGATCAGTGTGAGTGATCAGTGTTACACTTGGTAACAGGAGGATCACCCAGGAGAAACTGCACAAGGAAATAGGAGATCAAGAGGGCAGAGGAGAAGGTCTTTTGTGTAATTCTGAGATTTCCAACTTGTAATGATAATACAGATAGTGGGGTTTTTTAACTGAGGCTTTCCCCTAAGTATTCTTCTATGTTTTCATGTGCATTGATTCTTCTCTTGTTATATGTGTTCTGCTTGATCTTGCTCAAATCTTTTAAGCTTCCACTAATAGATTATAGAAGTAGATTAAAGCATTTTTCTTTAGTTATATTGCATTATCAGGTTAATCTACAGTTAGAATTTCTACATGGAGTTAGAGAAAAGGTTATCGAAGCTGTGAACAACATACTGAGAAGAGAATTTGAAGATTGAAGTTCAGGGTTGCAGGTCCAAATCGAATTCTTATCATACTTCAAAGTTTGGCCAATGGCGTTCTATGGCTTGAGACTCGAGTATGCCTTGGAAGGAAACTTGAATTACATAGCATGGAAAGATCACATGGAGGCTATATTAGAAGGCAACAGCTTGAAGGATTTCATTGATCGAGAAATTCCAAAGCCAGCTTCAACTAATGCACAAAAGTTGGCTGAGTGGAAGAAGTGTGTAGTGAGGGCGAGATGAATCATCCTTGAGGGAGTTCGAGACCATATTGTCTCGAGTCTCCATGGGAAGGATACTCCATATTCAATGTGGAATACATTGAAGGACCTCTACCAGAACAGTAGGGACCAGAGGAAATTGGCGCTCAAGGATAAGCTTCGAAGAATCAAGATGGAGAACGTTGATACTATTTCCACATATCTAAACAGGCTCACCACCTTTAGAGATGAGCTTAGCAGTGTGGTAATAACTACTGTCGATGATGATATGGTGAGCCTCGCTCTCCTTGGCCTTCCAAAGATCTGGAATAGCTACCAGGACTCTGTGAATGGAAGGGAGAAACTGCGGGATTGGGAATGACTGTGGTCGGATCTCATGTAGGAGGAGATCAGGAGGAGGAGCACTCGAGATGGTTCTTCATCCAAGGATGACGATGAAGAAACTCTAGCCTTAGCAAGTAAGGTAAGGAAAGGGAAGGGGAAGGTGTCCCATTCCGAATCGAATTCTTCTCATGGAGTTAAGAAGGGTGACAAGTCTAAAGTGAGATGCTTTAATTGTCACGAGATGGGTCATTATGGGACTAATTTCCCATCGAAGAAGTCCAAGAAGGGATCCTTGGTAGGATCTGAAGGTGAGGCATCAGCCTCTCAGTTCGAAATGGACTTCACCCTCATCGCATGCATGGTGTCATCGATGATGGGTTGTGGTTGGTATCTTGACAGTGGAGCTTCATTCCACATGACCGGTGATAAACGGTTATCTAGTACCTTGGAGGCGAAAGACCTCAAGATGTGCATAGAGATGGGTAACTATGAAAGGTATAGTGTTTTAGGATTGGGCACGACTGCTTTTCAGAGGGAGCATGGAGCTCTTATCACCTTGAGAGATGTGAAGTATGTGCCTGGACTGAAGAAGAATTTGGTATCGATCACGATGTTGGAGGAAAAAGGCTACGATGTTGTCTTCAGTAAGGGAAAGGTTTTCCTTATACACATCACCACGAGATAGGTGAAATAGATGAATTCACTAATCAAGACCCTGTATGCTCTTGAGGTTCAAGATGCATGCAATTCCTTGAGGAGCAAGGCAAATGTTAGAGACTTGGTGGTTGAGAGGGAAAGTAAATTACCTCTCAACATGCAGTGCCAGAAGAAGTCTCAGACAATTGTGGAGGAGCCATAATTGGAGAGGTCAACAGAGGGATCACATGCAGCCATACCTCCAGGTGTGAGGTGGGGTGATGTGAAGTGATAGTCTCAAGAAGGCTAAAATTGGGCAGGGTCCATTGAGAGGTTTTATCTCATGGACCGTACCTTGCTACGGGAGCCCAAAGTACATAGTAGCCGGAGGAATCAATGGGATTGATGGAGTCAGAGATCAAAGTGACAGAGGCTAGAGCAGTCAAATATTGAAGAGCGCAGAGAAGGATTGACAACAATGCAGAAAGGTTGAGTTAGCAGAAGCGCAGAGTTTTCAGTCAACAGAGGCAATAGTAGTCAGAGACTTTGACGACAGATGCATCATTTTGATTCAGGTTGGATGTTTTTTTGTTTCTGGAGTTGTTGGTACATCAACACTTGAGATAAGTGTTGCATGCAGAACATTCCAAAGGTTCAGGATCAAGATCGAGTTGAATTCCTTTCTTGTTGAGAGGGAGTGTTGAAAATAGCAACAAGAAAAGATAAAAATAGAATCAAGAATATTTCAATTTTATTTTGTTCTTGAATTAAAATTGAGAATTAAAATTTGAATTTAGTCTCACCAAATGCTTGAAAAATAATTAATGAATTCATCTTGAGTTAATTAGTTGGAGAAATTCAAGTTAGAAGTCTTTCTGAAGTCATGCAATAGTTATCCCTTAAATTAAGGAGATTATCCATTAATTAAGGAGATAAGATTTAGTTATATTTGAGTTGTAATTAGTTAGCTTAGTTTACTGAGTTAAGTTCAATTAAATTAGTTCCAAATTGTTTGAGAAACTAATTGTGAGCTATCAGTCAGTTGATGCATGCATGCACTCAACCAGTGTACTCCAGATAGCTGAAGATTCATTCATCAAAAACTCATTCATGTCTGTTCTGAGAAACACCTAGTTGAGCTAAATGTAAAGGACAGTGTACTATCAGTTGCATGTTTTCTCTTATAAAGGAAACTCATGCATGCAGAAGGATTAATGCATAGGAGGATTATGTAGTTCTATAGGGTGTGAGATCAGTGTGAGTGATCAATGTTACACTTGTTAACAAGAGGATCACCCAAGAGAAACTGTGCAAGGAAATAGGAGATCAGGAGCGCAGAGGAGAAGGTATTTTGTGTAATTTTGAGATATTTCCAACTTGTAATGATAATACAGATAGTGGGGTTTTTTAGCTGAGGCTTTCCTCTGAGTATTCTTCTATGTTTTCATGTGCATTGATTCTTCTCTTGTTATATGTGTTCCGCTTGATCTTGCTCAAATATTTTAAGCTTCTACTAATAGATTATAGAAGTAGATTAAAGTATTTTGCTTTAGTTATATTGCATTATCAAGTTAATCTACAGTCAGAATTTCCACAAGAAGATTAAGGACTTCTTATAGCAACAACTTTATCAGTAAGATCATCATAGAGAGCTTCTTTGAAATCAAGAATTTAGATAGTGCATTAAGGAATCCGGAAAGTGAGGGAAACATTGTTTTCTCTAGTTTTGGATGTAGCGATGGTTGCTTTGATAATGATACAACATCAATTTCCACGTCAATATTCTTGATAGCAAAATTTGCAACATTAAGGATTTGGAAATTGAACGCAACATCTCCAAGATCGAAAATGGTGGCAACAACTCCATGAAGGTCAACATCATTGGAAAGCATAAGAGCATGGATAATAAGGATAATAAGGGCATAATTAATGAAGGGAATGATTACAACATGACTATTGAAATTAATAGGGATAGTTCTAAAACATCTCATTTTATGGTCAGCCTAAAAGTTTGAAACCTTGAGAGCAGTAGAATTAGACAAAATAATAAGTTGGTTTTTAAAAGTAAGGAATTTAATAGTGTCAACAACCTTGTTTCAAAATTTCAACCTAGAAAGAAGGTGGTTAATCTTCTTCCGAGGAATTTAGTTTGGAAGCAGTTAATATTCTAAGCGAAGTCTTGGGATTTGCAGTTCCACCAAAGAATATTCCATTTGAAAACATCATTTGTAACATTGAGGATGGGATTCAAGGCCTCTCCTTAGAGGACAAGGAAGTATTAAGGCACGAATTTTCCCTCATAATGAGGAAAGCCAAACCCCCAAAGAGTAATTTAAATAAGGATGAACAAGTTGCTCTTAAGTCCCTTCGTAATAATGACAAGATTGTGGTTCTTACGGGAGATAAAGGAGGAGCGGTTGTTGTTTTGGATAAATATGATTACATTCATAAAATGAATGAGCTTATTAGTTGTGGTAGTTATAAGAGGCTTAACACCAACCCCATACCCAAGGTTATAAAAAAGGTCAAAAGGGAACTTTTGGAGTCCAATATTGATGATAAAAGAAAAAAGAGGTTAAATTCTTCTTGTGATATTATCCCTAGAATTTATGGGTTGCCAAAAGTCCAAAAGGAAGGGGTCCATCTTAGAATAATAGTCAATACCATTGGATCCCCCACCTATGAATTAACTAGATATGTTGATAAGATCCTTACACCTCTTGTTGGAAACACAAATTATTTTATTGAAAAATCCAATGATTTTGTAAAACTTAATGAAAATGAGAGAGTTGATAAAGATGAAATTCTTGTGAGTTTTGATGTAGTGCCCTTATTTACCAAAATCCCCTTGGATGAGGTTGTTCATGTTATAAAAGAAATCACAAATCTGAAAACAGGTAAACTTGCGGAGATTTGTTTGTGTTCCACTTTTTTCAGTTTCCAAAGAAATTATTATCAACAGATATCTGGAGTCTCAATGAGATCACCTCTCTCACCAATTGTCAATAATTTATACATGGAGTACTTTGAGAACAAAACCCTTGATTCCTACCCTTTAAAACGAGCGTGGTGGAAGAGATTTGTTGATCACACCACTGTAAAATGGACTCATGGAAGGGAAGAGCTTGAGAAGTTTTTCAATCACCTTAAATCTATCTCGTCTGAAATTAAGTTTACTATGGAGCTAGAAGAAAACATAAGCATTCCATTTTTAGATTTCCTTGTTATCAGAAAGGAACATGGTACTTTGGGACATAAAGTCTTTAGGAAGAAGACTCAAACTGAAATTTATCCTCATGTTAAATCTTACCATCATCCATTCTAAAAATTTGGTGTCCTTAACACTCTTGTTGTTACAGCCCTTAGAATATCTGACTCAAATCACCTTAATGAGTAAATTAAACACTTAACCTCTATATTTAAGAGAATAGGATATAAAGTTAAGGATATTAGGAAATCCATAAAGAGATTTGAAGGAAAGGTCTTCTCCAAAGCCCCTGAAGCTCATTGTGGTAAAGTATTCCTTCCATTCATTGAAGGAGTTACAGATAATATTGCATTTTAAGGAAAGAGAACATATTCACTTAGTTTACAATATTAGGAACGATCAAGCAAAGAATGAGGTCTGCCAAGGATAACATTGATCAACATCAGCTTAAGGGAGTTTATAAAATTGATTGTTCTTGTGGCAAAAGTTATATTGGAGAGGCAAGGCCCTCATTGCAAAAAAAATTAAAAGAGCACGGATATGATATTAAGAATGAGAGATCGTGCACTTCAGCACTAGCATAACACTAACATTAATTATTTGTTACAAGTTATTTGATTATTAATTATTATTAACTATGGATCATTTATTTATTTCAAATGAATGTATTGTTACGTGTTATCAACAAAATATATATATATTATATGATTATTTATTTGTAGAATGAATAAATAAATTTATTTATTAATAATAGTTAGCTATTATTTATTTACTTCTGAGTAATTTATTTTTATATATTTCATTTCTAATGAATTAATTTAGGTTTAGGTTTTATAGTTTTATAGTTTTATAATTTTAGGATTTTAGTAGGTTTTTTCAATTATTTTGTTCATTCATTATTTATTCATTTTTTTTGGACTCTTCTTTCATTCACTCATTGGGGATTCAAAACGTGGACAAGATTCATATAATACTGTAAACCTAACTATACTGATTGGGGATTCAAAACGTGGACAAGATTCATATAATACTGTAAACCTAACTATCTTTTTCCAAAAAAAGCAATAGAAGCTTAAAATCTAACATATACATA
>APFE030385171.1:2719-16239 GCA_000404065.3 Pinus taeda
TAATATTACTATTATATTAATAATTTTATTATATTTGAATTCAAGTTTCTGTGATCTATATCATAATGTATAAATATTTTTTTGAAAGAAATTACATTGAAGATTTTGGTTGACGAGTTTTGAACCAACAAATGTGGTTTATCTAGAAACATGAAGAAACAGATCTAGGAAGAAGGTTAAATAGGGAGACACGTCAACCTAACAGCTAGAAGGAAATGCTATATTGAACCAGTAGAAAACGAAAAATTTAAATATTATTTAATTAAATTATTATTTATTAATTGTTTAATATAGATAATATATATAATATATATAAACTATTGCTCTACATAATTGGAATTCCTATCTTAAAAAGCTTTATGAATTTCCAAATGTCATGGATAACTTGGAAACCCTGCTCACAACGAAGGAAGTTTTCTCTTTAGAAGACATTGAGTTTGGGGTTAATTGCCTTGCTAATGAGAAAGCTAAGGACATTGAAGGTTACAAGGCGGAAATCTCAAAAATTGGAGGTCATGTCCTGTCCTCATCCCCCACATCCACAAGCTTTTCAATCAAGCAATCAAGCAAGGGTTCATTAAACCTTGGACTAAGAACCTCATTATCCCTATTTTTAAAAGTGGGGATACAAATAACCCCTCTAATTATCGGACAGTTATGATCAACCCTCTCTTACCCAAGTTATATGGTAGTATTTTGGAAAAGAAGTTAAGCATATGGCTTGAAAGTGAAGGTAAGCAGGCTAAAGGCCAAGCAGGTTTCAGAAGGCATCACTCAACAACAGACCACCTCGTTACGCTTAGGATCATTGTGGAGGAATGTCGTAATGATAAATCCAATCTCTTTTGTTTCTTTGTGGACTTTAGAAAGGCTTTCGATACGGTTCCTAGAAACAACCTTTGGAATATATTAGAAGAGCTAAAGGTTCCTTTCGAGTTGAGAGCTGCCACTATAAGGTTATACGAGAATGTAATTGCCAAGCTAAAGAGCAATGAGAGGTGGTTGAAAGATATTAAGTGTAATATTGGAGTTAAACAAGGTGGCCCCCTCTCCCCTATCCTATTTGGCATTTACATCGACAAGCTCGAATGCTATTTAGAGGAAGCAAGATGTGCTGGCACGATCTTAGCTGGGATAGTCGTCATACTTCTTCTCTATGTTGACGATATTGTTCTTCTCGCAAGGTGCCCATCTGATCTTGATAGGCAGCTCAAGCTTCTTAAGGATTTCTGCTCTACCACGGGTATGACTGTTAACACTAACAAAACAAAAGTTATGATTATCAAATCCAAGAAGGACACTTATGCTAATTTTATGTATGACAATAATAACTTGGAGGCAGTGTATTTTTACAAGTACCTAGGAGTTGATATTCATCACAAGCTCAACTGGAACTATAGCATTGAGAAAAGGATTAATGGGGGATGGAAATCTTATTTTGGTCTTGAAAATAATTATAAAACGGCAAACCTCGTAACGTGGGATAAAAAGAAGTTCCTCTTTGAAACTTTAGTCACTCCTGTTATCTTATATGGATGTGAGGTTTGCGGTTGCAGCATCTCTAGAGAATCCTGGAGAAAGATTGAGCATATCCAGAAGCGTTTTATAATGTATAACCTGAAAATTAAAAGTAATACACCCTATCCTATTCTCCTTATAGAAGTAGGTATTTTCCCTATCGAGAGCCTAGCTATGATTAGGCTTTTTTTGTACAAGTACAAACGCAATAATATAGGAGACCATATACTTCCTAAGCTAGCCTTAAATTCCAACCAAAACCACCTAAGGCTCAAACGGGGGTGGTATAATGACACGAGGGCCTGGTTAAACTATTGGGAGATCAATGAGAATGATGCATTGTAAAACATTAATAACATTAAAGATATTGTTACTTCTAAGTTCAAAGAAAAAATGTGGTGTGAGAAAGATTTAGCAGCTAAAAGAAAATTAATTTATTATAAGAAGGTCATCAACCCCACCCTAAAAGATCAAAAGTATCTCTCTATTTTAACTAGCTCAAAAGAAGAAAATTAATATAGCAAAGATTAGAAACGAATTCTCATGAGCTCCATAGTGAAACAGGTCGTTGGGCGCATTCTAAAAACACCATGGATGGAAAGGATCTGCCATCTATGTGAGAATAGGAACATCAAGGATGAAAACCACTTCCTTTAGAGTCCCCGCGTACAACCACATTAGATCTCAGTTTCATAATCTTTGTTGCAATATTGACCTTCCTAGCCTTTTACAATGTCAAAATTATAGTGAGCTCGGGAGGCTTCTCTCCAAGCTTTTTGAGCATAGGAATAAAATCTTAAATCAAACTAAATAATTTGTTTCTTTAGGCTTGACATACCAAAATTTGGTCTCAGCGGATATTAACCATCATCATCATCATCAATAATATTTATTAATTTATAAAAAGGCTATGCTTGAAACTATGTATTTATTTTATTAATATATTATCTTATTTATCTCAACCGCTATAATATTTAATTAATTTATAAAACAATTATTATATTATTATTATTTTTAAATAATACTATCAGTTTCAATATAAATTTTAATATCATTAAAAAATACTAATATCTAATCACTAATACTAATATAATAAATATTAATTAGTATTATGTATTATCAATATTAATTAGTATTTAATATTAATATAACAAAATCTAAGCTTATTATTAACTATATTCATTATAAAAATAATTTTAGTTAATATCAATGCTATTAATAAATATTACTTAAAAAATAATATTAATATTTATATTAATGTTAGTATATTACTATACTAATATTAATAATATTAACATTCTAAAAAAATATGTTGCTGCTAGGGGTGATAGTGACATATAGTGATGAGTTTGGAACAATAATTTAACCGTACAAAATAATTTAAAAAAATATATATTTTGTAGCCTTTACATTGTTCTCTTTAGGTTTAAACCTTTTGTAAAATGATGTATTCCCCGTTGCCACTACCAAGACTACTACCAAGACTACAATGTCAAGGAATACATCAGCCTCTCTCAGTATTAGTTAATGATATTGAGCTTCAACACATTAAAGAAAAGTGCCTTGTTACACTGGCAGTGACCATGCTCTACAAAGTTATTTATTTTAATTTTGTAGTATTGTTTTGTAGTGTGCACAGATGCTTGCAAGAGAGGACTTGGTGGAGTCCTTATGCAGGATGGGCAGGTGGTATGTTATGAGTCATGGAAACTAAACGAGCATGAGAAAAAATATCCCACACGTGATTTGGAGTTGGCAATGATCATACATAAATTGAAGATGTGGAGACATTATCTTCTTGGCAAGAGATTTGTACTTATGAGTGATCATATTGGATTGAGGTATTTGTTTGACCAACTGACTCTGAACTCCATGCAGGCTAGATGGTTGGCCATGATCAGTGATTTTGATTTTGAGATTCAATATATCAAAGTTAAAGAGAATAAATTGGTCAATGCTCTTAGCAGGCGAATACAAGTAAATCACTCAGTAGCTATGAGCTCCTATGGAACATATTTACAGAATAGGATATTGCAGGCAAGTCAATAGGATGTCAAATATATGGATACTATGCACAAGTTGCAGCAGAGCATAGGAACATGTATCGCTGATGGTACAGGTACAGGTGATAGTATATGTACAAGTACATGTGATGGTATATGTACAGGTGCAGGTACACATGATATGGATTATTTTCTTACAGTAGAAGCCAGATTGGTCAGGTTCCGAGACAAGATATATGTGCCAAATAGCAGTGAGCTCGAGAAGGTTATCTTGTGGGAGTTTCATGTGAAACAGTGTTCGATTCACCTAGGGAATCAAAAGACACTAACAGCAGTGAAGAAATTTTATTATTGGCTGAATTTGAAGAGGGATGTAGCAGAGTTTGTGGCTAGATGTTTTGATTGTCAGCGAGTGAAAGAAGAATGTAAGCATCCAGGTGGACTGCTACAGCCGATTGCAATTCCATAATAGAAATGGGAGGTCATTTCCATGGACTTCATCACAGGGTTTCCAAAGACAATGAGATAGCATGATTCCATCATGGTTATTGTGGACATGTTGGAAAAGGTTGCACACTTCATTCTGGTTAAGTCTACATTCTCCACTAGCGATGTAGCACATGTATTCATTAAAGATGTGGTCAGATTGCATGGTGTTCCAAAGAATATTATATCAGATAGAGATGCAAAGTTCAATTCCAAGTTTTGGAAGGAATTTTTTTGAGGTTTGGGCATAGAGTTGGCCTTTAGTACGTCTTATCATCCGCAGACAAATGGACAGATAGAGAGGGTCAACAAGATATTGGAGGACATGTTGAGGATGTACGTGATGCTTCAGCAACAAAAATGGGAAGAGTATATCCCCTTGGTAGATTTTGCGTACAACAATGGGTATTAGGAATCATTGAGAATGAGTCCTTTTGAGGCATTGTATGGGCGGAGTTGTAACACCCCCATCAGTTGAAGCGATCCGGTTAGCAGGGTGTTGATTGGACCAGATATGTTGGCATACATGGAATAGGAAATGTAGGTTATAAAGTGGAATCTAAAGGCAACAGATGATAGGCAGAAGAGCTATGCAAATTAGAATAGGTTGTTCAAGGAGTTCCAAGTTGGGGAATAGGTGTACTTGCGCATCAAACCAAAGAAGAGCTCCTTGTGGATTGGATCATGTGCCAAGATGGCACCACGGTTATGTGGACCCTTTAGTATCATTGAGAGGATTGGGCCAATAGCCTATCAACTTGCACTTCCTCCAACAGTGAAATTCCATGATGTATTCCATGTATCTTTGCTTAAGAAGTATGTTAAGGATGTTGATCATGTGATTGACTAGTCTGTATTGCAGGTGGAACCAAATGGAGAATTCCAGCTAGAGCCTTAGTGTATATTGAAGAAAAGGATGCTCATGCTCCGGAGCTGAGAAATCGAGCAAGTTAAGGTGTAATGGAAGCACTTTAGGCCCGATGAAGCTACATGGGAGATGTTGGATTAGATGCGGGCTATGTATCCTTCCTTGTTTGTCAGTTAAGGCAAAGCAGTTTTGGCTTGGTGTTTTGGTATATGATTTGGTATATATTTTGGTATATGTTTTGATGATGTTGGTTTATGTACATATGTATATGGATGTAAATATCGCCATGAGCTATGTTATAAAGCTCACTATGCAGTATGTTGTTATGATGTCATGTTATTATGTTGTTATGCTGGTTTTGTTTCAGTAGGGTGATCATTGTAAATATTGCATCGAGCTAAGTTATAAAGCTCCATCGGCAGTATATATTTTTCTTACAACAGTTTTGTGGTGATAGGTGTTGTTGAACACTGAGGACAGTGTTCCTCCAAGGGGGAGGGTTCTATAACAACCCTGGTGAAAATTCCATGTAATAAAAGTAAATAAAGGCAAAATAATAACCACGGATGATGTGACACTTATTCCAAGCTTAATGTTAGGCAGAATCCTAGTGATAGGGATCACTTGTGATTTTTTATGGCTAAGGAAATTGGCAAAGGCAATCGCTAATGCTTTGGAAAGGAAAAATGGCATTTTTGGCACAATTATTTATGAAAATAATGGAAATTGGGAGAAAAGGGAGGTGAAAGGTCACGGGTTGCATTTGAGGAGGAAAATGAAGAAAATAGAGGCCTCATTCATAAAAAGGCTTATGAGGATCAGTTGGTAACCTTTTGTCAGTTTAGTTTTGGAGCTCTCTCATTATTCTCTCTTTCTCTGATACTCTTGGAGACAGAGTTTTCTCGAAGCAAGCTTGGTGGGTGTGGCATACTTGGATTCTTGGAGCAAGAAAGAGCAAGAAGGCATCAAGATCAGCAACTACATCAGATTTTCTTATAGGTATCGAGTTGCATGTACATTTCCTTCACTAGTATTGGCATGCATAGCACATGCATGTGGTTTCTTGGTGGTGATCTGTCATTGGCATGGAGGATTGCCTGGATTGATAGTGGATTGCCTAACCTTTCCATTTCCTGGATAGCCATGGCGATTGTGGGTTTATTTCCTTGTTTTATTTTTGGTTGGTTCTCATGTTTCCTTAGCTTGGGTTGAGTTACTAGTTCATGGAGCCTTGGTTGGAAAAATGTTATGGAGCACTGTAACAATGTGGGTTGAGTTACTATTCTCATAGACTTGGTTGGAAAAACGCTCTAGAGCCCTTGGTGGGTTGAGTTACTAGTCCTGGATCATTGGTTGGACAAATACTCTAGAGTTGGATGACAATTGTGGGTTGAGTTACTAGTCCTGGATCCTTGGATGGAACAAATGCTCTTGAACCTTGGATGGTTGGGATAGAGATAGATCCGATGATGGTTTTTTGATGTCCGACCATGAGGTGGAATCATTGTTTGATGGGTTGAGGTGGATGGCCTCTAGAAGCACAAGATGGTTTTCGATTCATGTGTTCTATGAGATACCATATTCATGCTTTGAATATGGCATGGGGCTGAATTCATGAAGAGAGATTTGGCTCAGCCATTCTACAGTTGGGTGGAATGTGGAAGTCCCATCCTAGGTTTGGATTTTGCATCATTAATGAAATGTTCTTTCTCCTGGTATTTCTATGAGTATTATGGTGGATTATGTGTGTTGTATATGGTTGTGGTTTCATTGATATTGTTGTCCCTATTATGCTGGTTATGTATATGTTTTATGATAGCAGCCGTGTGTGGCTCTCATCATTTTTTTACTTGTAATTGAATGATTAATGTATCTATGACCTAATGGATGGAATTGCAGTTGATGTGTTGAGGCATCCATGGTTCTTAGCGATTCTCAGCTAAGCATGAGACCCCTATGCTGAGAACTCTTAATTACACCTATAGATTACACACTTGCAATATGTTTGACGAAATGCTTGTCATGGCTAGTAGGGGTCCAATCAAGATCTTGAACAAGTATCTTATTTAGTACTGTCATTTCCATGTTATTTTACTGATCTAAAGAGGTCGTTCCATTTTGGGCAGTGACTTGGGCTCTGTGCCTTACAAAGTGGCCCAAATCTCAGAGTCACTGGCATAGCACTGACAATTTTGGTCTCTAGTCACTAGCAGGCAAGCCTGTGAGAGTGACTTTGGGTTTTTGGTCACCCTCATGCCTATAGCATGGGAGCAACTGAGGCTTAAGTTGTCTAAGAGTTCAGTATGACCCCAAGGTAAGTTGTCTTAAGTATTGGATTAGTTTAAGCACCCAGATAAAGCCTGCCACTTGCATGATAGGTTCCTTGCAGCGTATGGAAAGTTGCCATGGAATGATGAGGTTCCACATTATTTTGCAAAATTATTTTTGGGTATGAGACCTCATTATACTAACCTTCCATTCGAATTTTATGGCACTTGAAAAGGTCAGACATATCAATGTAAGAGTGCATTAAGGGATACTAAATTGCCTCATCCTCCGCCACCTTTGGTACCTCAAACTCAATGTCTGGTAACTTTGCAGTTGGAGATGGATGCCACTTCTCATATTGGTCGAGAAGTATGGAATGTCACTATAGAAAACATACAAACTACATTGACTAGAATTGATGTCAGTCTAAATCGACAAAGAGCATGAGCTAGTGCACGTGCTGATTTCGTATATAAAATAGATGAGGAGATAGATAATATGAATATTAAAGAGGTTAAAGCATATTCAAAGGGTTTTCGTGATGGCTGGAAAGACCTAATTGGTCATGAGGAAGAGGGCATGCAATCAGTATGTGTTAATGGTTAGGGTGGATATTTTAATGTAATGTAATTTGTATGTGTTAATGTGGATTCACATACATTTTGTTAATTTTTTCAGATATAATCTAACACGAACGTATCATATGCTCACCATTTGTAGTTAATTCATTTGTTGAATGAAAATTTTGATAATTTCACAGCCTAGGTTCAGGTTCCAATCAAGATATGTTGAGAGATACTAGTTTTTTTTAAGAGTTAATGTTGATTCTATTATTCTACTTTTATTATATCGATACTGTGAAGATATATCTTTAAAAGAAATAATTAAGCATATAATTAAATGTTATCATATTTTGATTCCATCTGACGTTTTCGACATAGCGCCACCCTCTTCCTCCTTATTAGGAGATGTATCAAAGATTCGCTTGTCACGAGTGTTGAATATTTCACTTTTGTTTTGTGATAAATTGAAGCAAGTTTCATTAAAAAATGAGATCTCTATCTTACAGTTTTAAAATTTTCAAATTTTAGGTTTGTGGAGACAGTTTTCCTTCTTCAGGGTCTTTAATGATGAAGTCAGCGATAGGGATAAGATCATCTAAACAATTTGAAAAAGTTGTTTAACATTTTTTTTAATATTGTGAGTTTATGCATTTTCATGTGCAATTTTAATTTTTTAATATATACATGTACATGTATTGTACAGGGAATCCATGAGGGTGAAATGCGGGGGGAACACCACAAGGTATTGCACGGAATTTGAAACTTGAGTCAGTTACTGGGATTGAATCGTCTAGACAATTTGAAGAAGATGATACTTGATTTTTTTAACATTACAAGTTTATGTGTTTTCATGTGCAATTTTAAATTTTTAATATATACATGTGCATATATTGTACAGGGTATCGAGGAGGGTGCAATGCATGGAAAACACCACGAGGTCGCAATGGAGGGGGAACACCATGAGGTATTACATGAAATTTGAAACCTTTTATAACTTTGTTTTGATGATTACATTCTCATTTAATTTTAAAACATTAAAATTTAATTTTAAAGTACAAAATCTTATGTATATATGCATATTACACATGTCGTGTAGGGCACCCACGATTTTGATGAGAGCATGAGGATCTTGATAGATCATATATTTCAGTGAGATTCTCTTTGATGCAATTTTTCATTTGATAGTATTTTTATTATATTTACTTTTATCATGATATAAATTTTGGACACATTTAATGTAAAAATCTTTATTATGAATTGATCTCTTTGATGCATATTTTTATTTGTCAACCTTTTATCATATATTTACTTTTATAATGATATAAATTTTGGACATATTTTAAATAGAATTCTTTATTATGAATTGATATTTAATATGTTAATTTTGGAGCTTATGTACATTTTGCATTCAATGATTCTTATAATTGCGTTATAAAACATGGTACAGTTTGCATGATGCATGGTTTGATGCTTAAAGGTTTTACATATTTAAGTTCATGAATATGAAGCGATGAAAGTAAATTTGCAGTTAGTTGGTACATTTTGCATAATGATTCCTATAATGTTAGTAGATGATCCTTAGGTTTTGTTCAAAGTTGTTTTGTCAAGTTATTTAATGAATAACTTAAAATTGAAAATTACAAAACATGTTACATTTTGCATTTGAATGAATCTTATAATGTAGATGTCTAAAAGAATCATAAGATAAAATTGCATTAAAAAATATGGTATATGTAATAGGCTATTTTGTCTCATCTGAACAGTTAGCCTCCTAATGGGATCATTCACATCCCATTCCCCCTTTACATCATCATTCCACAAAGTCATATGCATGACTCTCTCATTCCCCAAATTTTTTGCCCTAAACTGCACCATCTAACCCTGTTTTAGGACCAACGCACCCTGGCCTCTTTTTGGACAGCATTCACCTACAGGTTTCTTCAATGTGTCCTGCGTTGATCACCTAGAGGTTGCTCACCTTTGCACCTGCATTGGTTCTAGAAATTCTAGAAAAAGAGAGAGAATCTTGAAGCCTCCATTTCCAGGAGATTCCAGGATCTATTGTAACCATTTACCTTAGATGAAACTTTCGAATCCTATCCTATCCTACCTTGGAGTTTCCATCCCTTATCCTTAGATCTCTTCCTCCCATCAAGAGTGGATATCAATCTCAAGATTGGTAAAAGGATAAGAACTCCCAACTTACCTCACTCCTCTATATATTTACAATCTTCCATATGCAAGGGGTTGACTTTTGGAGAGTGATTCTACCCTTATGCTTATGTTGTGAGAATTATCCTTTCATGCATTTAGGGTGATTGGAGGGGAACTTTGTGACAAAGAAAGGACAAGTAAACAACTTGGAGGATCTCTTCTACAAGATCAACACCTATTTATGGTTGTAAATCACACCATTTATATCAATACGAAGAGTTATTTTGTTTTCCTATATGTGATGTCATTATTTCATGTATTTCAATACCATGTTGATCTGTTGAATGAATTAGATAAATGATGCTACATATATCTCGTAGTTTCTTGGCTTGTGTCATCTAGTTCTGCAGGTTCTAATGTTGGTAGTTGGAACTAAGATTGGAACATTCAAGCCAAAGAAGGAGCAAAACATACGACATATTCCAAGTAGGTTTATTCCTCTCATATACTTACTTTAAGGAAAACATTAGGTCCTTTGTCATTTTGTTGTTCTAGGTTAGCCACCAAACCTAGGGGAGATATTTTTGTCCACAGTCATAAATCATGCTTAACAAATTGGTGACCATACTTGGGAATAGTGTATTCCCTTGGTGGTTTCTTTATCCATTGTGTTTGATTTACCTCTTTCATAGACCTTTGCTACTTTAACCACCCAAGAACAGACATAAGAAGTGATTGCATTGAGTCTTGTTTGAAATTTTTGTGTCAGAAACCTCTTTCCCAAGACCAACGCACCCTTTGGTCTGCTGAAAAAGCGTTTCACCCCACCTGGGTCTTCTTTGTTCCTGTGTTGCACCTCACTTGGGCACTCTTTGTGCCTGCATTGCAGAGCATTGGTGCCTCTTATGCACCTACATTGATCCCTGTTTTTGCACAAATTTTGTCTTGCTTTCTCAGTGTTGATTTGATCAGCCTACTTCCAGTTGACCTTCTCTAAGTCTTGAGTGCCTTATGGTCTCTCGAAAGCCTCCATTTTGTTTTCATTTGTGTTTGATTTCCTTTGGTAAGAATTGGTTTCGATTTTTCTTTGTTCTTATCACTAGGTTGCTTGCAAACTTATTTTGTTTGATCATTGATCGCTTGGATGAATTACTTTTCTAGTTCTCATTTTGAAAAGGGCATTTGAATCGGTCATTATATTTTACATCTTAGTTTTCCTCATTTACAAAAATTAAGTGTGGTGAAAAGAAAAAATCTTGCATTAGCATTTAGGGTTTTGTATCTATATTGATTTAGGAATAGTTGCATGAAAAGGGAATTGCATTGAGCATCTTGTTTGTTTCATTTTCTATGTTGCATATTGTTTCTCTCTTCCCTTCCTTAGCTAGATTTTCATTGAAGATAAAGATTACATTTCCTCATGCTAGATTTGCATTTTAGGGAATTCAAGTGAATTCATGGTGAGACATAAAACTAAAATTTAATCCAATATCAACTTAAAATTTAGTTAATCAACCTAAGGAGCATTTGTAACATTAACACAAACATATAGAGGTATAGGCTAGAGACGTGTTCCAATGTAATTAAACATAGGAGTTGTTATTTTTTGTCAGTGTTGCATCCCAGGGGTGAAATCCCGTTCCATGCATGTGAGTGTATAGGATCATACTCCACGTACCTTCGAGTATATTGGTGGCGCTCCACGCACGTAAAGTATATGGGAACTCTCTCATCGAACAGTTACACATTAAACAACACTACTACGGATTGCAGTCCCACATACCATCGAGTATATTTTGGGAGTCCCTTATAGGCTTCTATCCATCCATAGGTAACCAAGTTGATCGCCTTGTATACTGTGATATACCAAACACAACATTCGGGGAGATTATCTACACGTACGTTAAGTCCTTGGCTCTGCAAGGTGTATATTGCAGTTCATGGTTTCTTGGTAAACCTTTTTGCCTAGTTTACCCCTTTGTTTTGTTTGTTACTTTAATTTCAAAATCAATTAATTGACCATGAAACAACATCCTCCCTGTGGAACAAATCCTTAGTGGATCTTAGATTGAGAATAATGGCAGCAATTCCGGAATCTACCAATCAAGGGAACCTCTTTGAATGGAATCATGGTCCTTTTCCTTCTTTTGGAAATATTGGTGCTCCTTATATAGCAATGTTGTCCCTTCCCAAACTCACCATTGGTTTTCCAGTTTGGTTATTTTTTATCTCTATGGTTTTGAATGTCCAAACTGCTTCTCAAGCAAGTTCTCCTCCACCTAAACAATATCAACCTCAAGTTGATCCTAAAGTTGACCCTTTTCCTTCTTCGCCTATTTGGTCTTCTTCCTCTTCTTCCTCTTCATCTCTTGAAATCCTGCAAGTTAGTAACTAGGTGGATAAGAAGAAGAAGAAAAATATGTAGGGGGACAACCAAGTAGCCATTGATATCGATGCATCTAATGTTGAGAAACCTTCCAATAAACCTTGTAAAGTTAAATTCCCTTGCATGTTATGTACAGGTGACCACCTTCTTAGAGATTGTCCTGGTATTCCTATGGTATTAGAAGTGTGGTCCACAGGCTCACATCGACCTTCGTCGTCAACTTTGTGAGATCATGCTAGTGGCAAAACCTCAACTAGCGATAGTAAGGTCCATGGAAAAAAGGGTAAAGTCAAATTTCCCTATAAGTTATGTGAAGGGAATCATCCTATTCACCTTTTTCCTTATATGGATGAAACCTCAAAAGTGTTGGAAAAACTTACATCTTCTCAACCACGACTTCAAGTTGGTTACCAAAGCTTTCTCCCAGTCCTACACTAGTTGATGAAGTGATTGATCAAAGTCCAAATCCCAGCAATCCCACTCTCTCTGAACGTGAATCTCATCAGTCTATTCTTGACCAACCATTGGTTGAGAAAATGGTTGACTCGACTCCAACTTTATTTTATCATACCTTTCCCGTAGAGAGTGAACTTCATATCGCTCAGTTCCTTCTTGTTTCTTAAGATTTCAATGAACTGGGGGGGAAATCCTCATGTTCCCATGATACAGGAGGACAATCCTTCCATTCCCATAGCACGAGGGGGCAATACTCTCGTTCCCACGACACCCCCTCCAAGTAGTATTGTCACTTCCTTTGATTAGAGTCGACCGATAGGATATCATCTTCCTCCTTACATGCCTTTCCATATCATGGTACAGGCTTATAATGTGGTTGTACCTAGCAAAATCATAGATGAAGGCGCATCTGTTAGTATTTTTTCCTCAACTATTTAGAAAGCTTTAGGTTCTTCGCAACTTATGCCCGTTACCCAGAATTTGTTGGCTTTTAACAAAGGAACCAGTCAATCATTAGGGATCCTTCCTAAGTTTCCTATTAATTTGGGAGGAAAGATTGTCTATATCGATGTGATGGTATTCCAAGGCCCTTTGGATTTTAATTTTCACCTTGGGCATGACTATTTTTATGTCATGGGAGCTCTTATCTCTTCACTCTTTCGTGTGACGTGTTTCCCACATGAAGGAAGAATCGTGATTATCAATCAACTTTCATTTGTTAGTACAAATTTGGCTCCCAATCAACCAAATTTCCTAAATGGTACTTATATGCGAGCGGTATCTCCCCCGCCACAGATTAATTATGTGGCAACTTGTTC
>APFE030385180.1:0-15306 GCA_000404065.3 Pinus taeda
TATACCAACATATAACATTATATCTTCACTTTGCCAAATTAATTCCACTAGAATATCTACGCTTCAAATATTTGAAAATTTTAGGTGCTTATTGCAAGTCAAATAGTGTTATCTTAAAACATTTAAGAATACCATTGCTAATATTTTTTAAAGTTTCCTTAAATTATGTATTTGAATTACTTTTCCAAATCTTCTATTTGAGTGTTTTAAGTTTCTAGTCAGACTCTAATTCTAATCCAAGTAGCACTTGCTAGCATACAAACATTCATAAAAATATTGAAGTAACACTTGCAGGAGTATTTAAAGGTTGAAATGGAATGCAACCATGTTTTGGATATTTCTCATGCATGAACACCAACGAATAGTTTCTCAAGAATTTTCCATTGCAGGTCAAAAGTGTCAGCAATTCTCATGCATTTTTCATAGCAGGTCGAAAGTGCCACAGAATAGGGAAAGTACCTTGTGCCAATGACCATTTGAATTCGATTTACCACTAGTTCTTAAGCTCGGGGAAGGTCTTGGCCCTGAGTGAGCTCTGCTAAAGCTTTGAGGGGAATAAACATGTAGTCAAGGGGTCACCTAGAGAGACACCAACGACATAGATAGATTTCAACTTTCTTTGTTATACCTCGAAACCAACCAATGAGATATGACTTTGAACAGAATTTAAGCCTACTATATTACAAAATTAATTATGTGGTTACGGATTCGATCTAGATAGCAGTCTTATTTACTACTCCACCTGTTACTAGTCTAGCATATGTTTCTTATCCGCATCACCTTTGAATGAAAGAGGTTCAAATCTTAAACAAACTCTACTTATAGGAAACAGTAAGAAATGTATCAAGATTACCTTGCTGTACGCACCAAGAGCCCCTAGATCTAGATGTTGTAATGTCGAGCTACAACAACTAAGTGATGAAATCAGACTTATGCAGTTACGTGCAAATAATTAGAAAATGGGTGTTGTGAGAAAATAATTGATGTCCCAGGAACAATCACTTACACAAGAGTTGACAAGAGCATAGGATGATATGCAACATTCAGTTACGTTAAGGACAAAAATGGAAAGCTCACATATCCCACATTTAATATTTATACATATGTTCATGTATTTTTCTCTAGTTAGTTATTTGAGTTAAAAAAATAAAAATAAATCTGGTTATTTCTAATATGCAAAGCACCCCAAAAAATTGTGTGTAGTTTTGCATTTTCCATTCTTGAATATGATACTACATAATTTCCATTGAATGTGAGAGAAAGGCCCATGTTACCAGGCTAGAGGAAGGTCATAATTTGGAGAAAAACTTCTTCTCAATATCCTGTGAAGTGGAGAAACTTCGTGCTAAACTAAATGTCCCGTGAATTAGAGAAACTTCGCGCTAAACTAGCAAATGTTGACAAGCAAGAGTGTGGTGCTACAAGCCCAGGTACATTACTATTTTTCTTATTTATCTTATACTTATTTATAATATTATTGCTAGTTTGCATAGAGATAAACTAGTTGTCTCCACTTCCTGCTCCATCATGCACAATGTTGTGGATTTGGAAAATGAAACAAAGCTTGATAGTGAAATTAACTAGAAACTTATGACTCTAATACAAGTTCTTACAACATGATTGGTTATTGATACACATAGTTGATACCAATGATATTGAATAGTATACAAGTACTACTGAGCTAATCATAAGTGTGACCATAACAACAGAGTACTAGTTGCTTAGCTTGAACCAATTCACTAGTTGTAATACCAACATAAGTTTAAGTAGGTAGAAAACATAGAAGGTAGGAATTGTTACTCGTCTTGATTGGTGAGTGTTAACCTTGATTTTAGAGTTTGTTTCTTGCAACACCTCATATTATATAAAATTCAATACAAATAATTGAGCTTAGCAAGTAAGTGCAATCATTGAGCTTTTGCAGAGTATTGTCCTTGCATTCTTCCCAGTTACCTGAACTAGCATCCTTTACTGGTCCTTCCTTATCCATTGCCTCCACCTTTATTTTTCTACCTGGAAAATGGTGGTGAAACCTAGTAAACTACATCTTTATATCCAACAATGGTACGTGTATCTCATTTGTACCTATAATAATCTTTATCTCAATATGGATCTTCCTATCTATTCTAATCCACATATATGTCTATGTTTGCTACCTTCGCTAGTCAATAAACCTAGATAATTTGTGCTTAAGCTACTAGTTAATACACTTAAGGATCTACATCTCCCACTAGAACTAAATCTATGCCTTGTCTATGTGGTTGAAAGGAAAATGATGGTCAAGTAGGTTCATGTTTTAAGGTGAGGTATAAAACAAAATGCAGCCAATTTGGAAAATTTGGCAGCTGTGTGTAGTAGAGGCTCGAGAGATTGTGGCAAGACTCATCTATAAGTAGAGGCTCAAGAGATCTTGGAAAGAGGAAAGACTCATTACTAAATTGTGGCAATGCTCTTTACTAGTGCCAACAAGGTTATTTCTATTGTTTAGAGAAAACAACTAACAACTAATGTTAACCAAGTAAGGCTATAGTAATGCTAATAATATGTCAAAATCCTTCATTGGCCAACAAATTAATAGACGTCTCTTACTTAGCTTCCTAGCCCATGCGGAGATAAAAACCTTAAAAATATTTACTAGACTTGTGTGGAGCTTTGCCAATGCAGAACTTTCACCTTGCAAAAAGATCCGCACAAGCAAAGCTCTATACACTGCTTTATATGTAAAGTTCAACACATTGTTTAAAAACTTTAGTTTACATATCTTCCTTTCAAAAAAAAAAGAAAAAACCAATGCCACATCTTCCTAAAAGTTAAATTTTACATGCTTTGAAATAAATTATTAAGTGGTAAAAATATAATTTCATGGATTTAATAAAAGTTAAAGCTATAGTTTCAATAACGTCATTACCAAAGTGAAAATTTGTAAAAGTAATAGTCGTCTCTTACTCATCTCCCCAGCCCATGCTAAGAAATAAACCTTAAAAACATTTACTAGACCTATGTGTAGTTGTGCTTGTGTAGAGCTTCAATAAAAATCTTACTTAATAGTAAAAAAATGTAAAATAACATGAACTACCAATCCAATTAAACACCCTTTGAAATAAATGATTAAATAGTAAAAGTATGATTAATTTCATAAAAAGTCGAAGCTATAGTTTCAATAATGCCATTACCACTATGGAAATTTTTAAAAGTAATATTCATCTCTTACTTAGCTCCCCAACCCACACTAAAAAATAAACCTTAAAAATATTTACTAGACTTGTGTAGAGCTTTTCTTAAGTGGAGCTTTCACCATGTGGAAGGTTTTGCACACTGATTTACATGCAAAGATCTACACACTGCTTTACATGCAAAGCTCCATACATTGTTTGAAAACTTTAGTTTCCAATGCCTTCCTTTCAAAAAAGAGGGGGAAAATCAATGCCACGCATTCCTAAATGCTTAGTTTTACATGATTGAAATAAATGATTAACTAGTAAAAATATGATTTCATGAATTTAATAAAATGTTAAAGTTATAGTTTCAATAATGTCATTAGTCAAGTCCCACTAGCACAACTAGTTGATGATGGGCCTCATTAGCAAGGCAACCCAGGATGAAACCTCACGGGGAGTGGTTGTGCCCTATGCTAGTGGGAGGAGACATGCTAAAAAATCCAGTTAGCGTAGGGTTGGTGTGCCTAGTCCGAGTGTGATTCCCGAGTAACTTTGATGGATTAGATGCCCTTGGGTCGTGGCTCCTCAAGCCACATGTCAAGCCTAGAGGATCACAGACAACTTGACAAAAAAACAAAAAAATAATGTCATTGCCTCTGTGGAAATTTGTAAAACTAATAGTTTTCTCTTACTTAGCCCTAGTCCATGCTAAGAAATAAAACTTAAAATATTCACTACACTTATGTATAGCTTTACTTGTGTAGCGTTTTCACTGTGCAAAAAGCTCTGCACAAGCAAAGCTCATCACACTGCTTTACATGCAAATCTCTACACATTGTTTAAAAACTTTGAATAAATGTTTAATTTTACATGCTTTCCTTAAAAAAAAGAGACAAAAATCAATGCCACATATTCCTAAATTCTTAATTTTACATGCTTTGAAATAAATGATTAACTTGTAAAATTATGATTAATTTCATGAATTTAATAAAACGTCAAAGTTATACCTTCAATAATGCCATTACCAATTTGGAAATTTGTAAAAATAATATCCATTTCTTACTTACCTCCTCATCCCACTCTAAGAAATAAACCTTAAAAATATTTACTAGACTTGTGCAGAGCTTTGCTTATGTGGAGCTTGCTTTCATTATGCAAAAAGCTCTACACACTACTTTACATGCAAATCTCTGCACACTATTTAAAAAATTTAAATACCAGGTGTTAGTAAATGTCTATGTTTACATGCCTTATGCATGGCACACAATGCCCCGTTGGGTGCATGTGTGCCCTCGTCATCATGTATCACTTGTCACCTTGCCACATGCTTCATCGAACTCGACCTTACTTGTTCCGTATGTTGTTTCGACGTTCGCTCATGTAGCTTGATCATGCCCGTCGCACATCTCGCTTGCCCCATGCCCATCATGCGCATATCATTGGCACCCTTCGCCCGACTCGGGCATGGAGCTTGTCATGTGGTCATGTTGTCTAAAGTTTCGACTAGCCTGCTTCTCTTTGGTTCGTGCATGTAATTTTCCTGTAGGCACCTGGGAACCTCACGATCATGTGGACGCGCCCATGGCGCTCTCCTTTCTGTCGGTACTCTACATGATTCCCACGATCCACTTCATCCAACCAATCTTCCAAACACTCGACCCATGTGTCCATCATGTCGTGCCTGTGCTCGCATCACACAACTTGGGCACGCACGGTCTAGAAGTCACTGAGGATTTTCATGGGCACTCATTTTTCCACAGTTCCAACTCAAGTTTCTCACAATCCTTTACTTAAATGTGTTGTTGTCCATTCATTTTTTTAGATGGGTGCTCCTTCATAAGTCAGGTCGACCAAACATGTGTGGTGTAGGAACACACCTTCATTCTGGTGTCCCAACATGCATGGCACGCAACACCCTTGGACACCCCACCATTGTACAAGTGCACCCAGGGCATGGGCACCCATGTCACCATGTATCACACGCTACCCTGTCGCTCGCTTCACCGAACTTGCCCATGCTCATTTTTCCCATCACACTTCTTTCCTGGGCAACTGCCATATCATGTCTCACCCCGCCCATACCTTTTTCTTGCTTCGCACATCATGCCTAACTCTGAATCATGTTGCACAGTTCATGCTCGTCGCACATCTCGCCTGCCCTGCACCCTTTGTGTGTGTATCTTTAGCATCCTCTACTAGTCTCACCCTTGGCATCCATCGTGCTATCATGTCACATGGTGCTCTAACTCACCCACATGTCATAGACTCATGCACACAACCCTAGGTATAGGCTCATAGGTGCCACTCTTTCGTGCGGGCATGCCCAGGATGCTGTTATCGGGAAATCTAGTGTCCACTCAGAGTTGCTAGTCCCACTAAGACAGGTAGATATCTTAGAAACAAACAAACTAAAGTTACTTTCGTTTTCCTTTATGAGAAGTAGATAAGAAGAAAGCAAGAGTACCAACCTCTGTCTTTCGCTTGGTTCCTTGCTTGTTTTCTCTCCCCTCTGACAGATCTTTGCTTCTCCTTCCTTGCTTACCCCGATTCAAAGAGTACCTGTAAAGTCAAAGCAGCATAATACTATTGAAGTACAGAGATCTACAATCATAAACAATATAGGACTAGATATATATTGACCACACAAACGCATAAATCATCAAACATACAAGAATGTGGAGGAAAACTTGAATAGCTTTATTGATATAAAGATTAGAAGAGAGGATTACAACCCATTGATCTAACCCAGTGTCATCCTCCCATCATGAAAGCCCTTCTTCACCTCATGAAAAGCTTAGATCACCCAACACTATGATGTTCCACTAAGAAACCAACAACACTTCCTTACAAGATACAAAATTCCAGCCTCTAGATCTCTGGGATGAGGGATCCATATATAGATATTTGCAGGGGGGTGAGTCATCTTATGGGATTTTTATTAGTGTCTTCTCTCTGATAGTTCTTGGTTCCACTTGGAGATTCATGATCTCTTACTCATTCATGGGCGAATTTAGAGAGGCAAGTGTCATAGGAGAAGTTTTTGGAAGATTCCATGATCATCCACCTTGCAAACTGTCTCTACCATTTGTCTACTCTCACCCATCACATCCTACAGAAGGGATTTTCAGTATGCATCGCACTTTTTGCACTGAGTAGGTGAGATACATCGCACCCTTAGCACTGAGCAATTTTTATGGTCTAGTTTTGACCAGTTTTGAGCAGTTTTCCATGGAGAACTTTTGGGAGATGATGTAATCAACTGACCTTGTTCCTTTAGGGTATGAGACATCACTTTTAGGGAATCAGAAGCCCTCGGTTTATGGAAATATATGATTGGGGTTGCAGTGCCCAAATATGTCTATAATAGTTTCCCCCTAAAGCATGAGGTCGAAAATCTTTTGATGTCGGGTGAAATGCTTTATCATGAGGATCCGAGGTTTTTCGAACTGGAAGGCGACCTATAATAAGATAAAATACAATACATTATCTTCATAATATTTTCATGATCTAGCTAAGGTGGGCATTCCCATGTTCAGCTTTATAAATTCATTTTCATGTACATAGGACAGACAACTGTTTGTGTGGGAAACTGATGATTCTGATAGAGCCATCATCCTTTGATTCGGATGATCATCTGTGCAGCAATGATGTACATTTGAGGTATTTATTTTCTTGAATATATCGCAGCCTGGATGGATGAAACTAGATCCGGGTTCTTCAAACGCATTCAATCTTCGCCCAATGTACAAGTTGATCCATGTGAAAAGATGTTCTGGAGTCGAACATGGAAAGACATCGCCTGATTACCAGCCAATGATGTAAGTTGTTAACAAGAACGAGAGGAATCACTGATAATGATGATGACCCTCAAGGTACGACAATACAATTCACGTGGTGTAAAAAAGGGACTTGGCGTCGAACACCACACAAAATCTTTCAGTCGAAGGCCATTGATGTAAACCTATCACCGGAAGTGAGAAACTTGCCATTGAGGCATGCAAGCTTCAAAGTAATGAAAGGGTTGTTCCTAGGTCGACTTCTTGGATAATGAGCTGATCTCGACAAGAAGTGACCCGTCGTAGGAGGGCCTTAATGAATCCCACATCTACGACACGGAATGGAGCAAATGACTTTGTGGAGGTGAAAATGATCTGATGATACAAGGTTCAGGGTGGTGGTCATGAAAGAATGGAGCGTGAATGTATTGCAGCAGATGAGACACAAAATGGGTTGGTCAATTCTCTGAGCGACTTCTCTTGAACATATCGGCGAAACTAAAATGGATTGGTATTGTTAACCCCAAAGATGGATGGTACGATGGACCAATGGTAATATGATCGGTGAACGGAATAACCTAACCTGACTCAATCATGGTGATGGAGTGAAAGTGTCATGTTCAAGAGCGACTTTGCTGCCAATAAAGTTTCTTCAAGTTTTCTTCTCAAATTTTCCCCAGTCATTGCTGACCAGTACCTCTTTATTTTTATCAAGCTTGAGGAGGGTAACATATGCTTGTTCTATAATTTTCCCTTCGGGCAAACCCACCGCTATGCTTTAACGAGCCTAGCGACAATGAAACTCGTTCTTGTCTATATGGACAAGTTTGTCGTTATTGGTTTTAATGAGTTTAACGACAAATATAACTCAGTCCTTTTTCAATTTTAGAGAGTCTGAAAAGGGACAGAAAGGAAACTCCAATAATCCTTTTTTGTCATATAATCCCTTAAGTCTAAAAAAGTATAAAATAATACAAAAGGGATGAATTTTCGATAGTTTTAACGAGCCGAACAAGATAAGCGCTCGATCTTTTTGTGTAATAATCCCTCAAGTCTAAAAAGATTAAAATCTAGAGGAGGGATAACACTTCCCATAGCTTTAACAAGCTCGAGAGGCCAATTTCTCGGCAATCTTTTCATATGTTACGAGTCAGATGAAAAGAGCTTAAAGGAGACTTATTTTTTGAGGAACGTGTTGGGACTCAGAAATATCATATTTTCATCCACCTTTTTCTTCACTATTCCTTACATTTCATCATCCCATTAACCTTTTATCATATCATTTTCATAAATACATTTGGGTTTCACCTTCTTATTTTCCATTTTATTCATTTTTGTATTACAAGTGAGTTTATGATTAAATATTAGAAAATATACATATTTTTATAATATCTCAAGAATATGTGAGTTTTGTGATGTGTAGGAAATATGTGAAGAATTAATTCAAGAGACATCTCTCAAATATCTCCTCCACCATATTAAGGAGATAATTATGCAAGCCTATTCCTAAGGAGAAGATCATGGAGGATTTGGTTGGCATATCTTATCCAAGATATGCGAGAGATCTGTGGAGGATTCAAAGGGATCATATTTTGTAATAATGGGAAAGTAGTTGAGAATGCTTGAGAGAATATTGGATATGTAATTATCTTATCCAAGATATGTGAGAGATGTGTGGAGGATTCAAAGGGATCATATTCTGTAATAATGGGAAAGTAGTTGAGAGTGCTTGAGAGAATATTGGATATGTAATTATGAGATGGTTATCTTCCTCATGTATATAAGAGAGTGCTCTCTCTTGATTTTGATAATAATGAATAATGGAGAATGGAGATTAGCTTTAAGAGATATTTTTTTAATTAGGAGAAGGGGATTCTTAGCTTTGACTCATATTCTTTTATTGTTACACTTTCATGATTTGTTATCTGGTTCTTGTAATATAATTTAAGATATATTTATTGTTGTGAGTTCACATATGTTGTTTGTCATTCAAATTCTTCACATGTTGTATTTCTTTTATAGTTAATGTTTCAATGCCTTCCTAGATTAATTTGATTTCAGTAATTTAGATTAAATTAGTTCCACTTCGGTCCTGCATATATAGTGCATGTGCCTCGTAAGTCTACAAACCTCGGATTGACAAATTAAATATTTGGGCAAGTACTACAACAGAATTAAACGAACATATTTTCACCCAACATAATGAGTGATATTTTCGGGTAGCAATTGATTCCAGGTAAGGTTTGGAATTTTTCAATCATGGCAGTGTCACAAGGATGGCTAATAGAATCACTCGTCGCAGTTGTTCCTCAAAAGGGTAAACAATCAAATGGAAGCGTATGATCGGCTAAAACAGAGTGGAGGTGACGGTAAGAACACGACCAAGGCTCAAAAGCTGATGATAATGCATTCGCAATGGTTATTTACTGGAGTTTGGTTCATTTTTTAATGAGGTTGAACTCTGGGGGAACATTTGCTCATCACTTAGTTTTAATTTTTAACGAGCTTGAACTTGGCATAAAAACTGCTCGTTCTAGTCGCATAATAAGCATGTCTCATTGATAGATTTTGTTTTTAAGGAGTTTGCACCATTCAAAGCTTTGCTCTGTATCCTTTCATTATGCAAGCTAGGAATGACCAATCCTACGAGTTTAAAGGGTTGAGAATCTACAAACTAAGAAAATAAATGGTCGCTCTTCACTTGCATGCAAAAAGGTTTGCATGCCCCCAAGTATAGTGAAATAGAGGTCCCAGGCTACCATATAGAAGTTCTCGCATTTGCAAGATAGTTTCCATCCACATAGCAGATAGAAACACTTCCTCGGCTTAGTCCATTTGGACAAAGGTGATTCTAGCTCCAACAACCTAACCTTGACGAGGGAATCTTATTATGGTCTAATCCCATTTTCCTAAACGGATGGGTGTCGGACTAGTCATATATCCTTCGCGGAAACCTACCCTATACCCAAATTTTCCCTGCCGAAGCAGACCAGGGTGCATGCCCCCTAGGTTTCATTCATGGCCACCGAATTACTCACGTTCTTTAGGTGGACGGACTGGAGATTGATGAGACATTCCTTGCGTGAAAAGACCAGTTAGGGACGGCATTTGACTGTTAGCTATGTGTGAGCTGGGGAATGAAAGTTGGTCTATGAGATGGACCACTTGGCCTTCATGCGAAAAACATATAACATTGAAAGAGTGAGGAGATAATGGCTCCCATGCTATAAATGTAGTCATGCCCAAGGAGCAGATTATAATCTAAAGGTCCTTGGACTACCATTATGTTCAGATAAACAGTTTTCTCTCTCAAAGTTATAGGCAAACTTGGAAGGATCCCTAATGGTCGATTGGTTCCTTTGTTGAAGCCTGTCAGATTTTGCATTCCAGGCAGAAGCAATGGCGAACCAAGCACTTTCCAAGCAGTTGAGGAAAGGATACTCACAAAAGCCCCTTCATCTATGATAGTACCAACCATGACCATTCTGTAAGCTTGTACAATGATTCGAAAAGGTATATTAGACGGTAGACGAGGTCTACCTAGTAGATTCCAATCGAAGGAAATGACTAGGTTGCTTGGAGGTGGGACCGAATAAACGGTCATATATGACTCTGACGAACTTCCTCCCTGCAGTAAAGGAATGGGTAGATTGCCCCCATGTTCATCGGAGTCTGTGTTTATGAAAAGAATCTTAACGGTGTCATTCTCATTCTCTTCGGTGACTGTATCATCTGAAGATGGACCTTCCGAAGATAAGACTGGGTCGACTGCTGCCTCGACCTTTTGACTTTCGTCTAGTGCAGACTCAGAGGGTTTATATTCAATGATAGATGCTTCGACCGACCACAAAGTTGTGTCAGTCGGATTTTCAACTAGCGACAGACTCGGCAAGAGTTTCTTGTACCCCGGACGAAGTCGTAGCGGTAAAGCAGGACGGTTATCCAAGACTCTTTTAGCTTCATCCAGGAAGGGACAATGGTGGATGGCATGATTTCCCTCACACAGTTTGCAAGGAAATTTACATTTTCCTTTTTGTCCAGAGACTTCATTTTCACTAGTTGACGGTGTACTTTCAACATGATCATCAGAGGTTGACAACACCGGATTGTGTAAATGAGGAGACCAGTCCCTTAAGATCCGAGGGATGCAAGGACAATCTCGATGATAGTGGTCTCCTCTACAAATGACACAAGGAGATTTGGGTTTGGACGGTGCAGTGTGCGGATTTTTGCTAGATGATGCACAGTTGCCCCTTTTTGCCTTTGGCTCCTTCTTCTTCTTCTCCTTCTCCTTCCCTTTCTTCTTCTTCTCAGTTACTTGGTTTTTAGCTTTACCAACTTCACCAAGCGAAGAGGAAGGAGGGGAGGAAGAAAAAAGTGAAGTAGAAGGTTGGGGGGTAACTCTAGTATCATCTAGTTGCTAACTTGATTGCTAAGGAATCGTGGTGGTTTGAATGACAGAGGTCGAGAAGAGCCATATTGGCAAGCTGATTGTCAGTCTTGGGAGGGACAATGTGGCCATATGAGTTGCACCAACATCTCCCCAAGAGGAGAAAGGACTAGGATTTCCTCCAAGGGGAAATCCTTGGTTGGTGGACTCCATTTTTCTCAACCTAAGACCAACGAGGAAACAGTGATGTTATTCCAATTAAAATAAATTTTAGACTCTTTGACACAACTTGCTTTTTCAATTTTTAAGAGTCAAGAAAAAGCTAAAGATGACTCTAGTCGCCTTCGATTTTTAATGAGCCTGAAGTGACAAGTTCTTAGATGGACCTTTTCTTGTAAGGAGTCTGAAAATGAACGAAAGAGACTACTGTGGAAATCTAGACAGAGGGATTACCAAACCAATCGCAAAACGACATAATACTTTTTACAGTACGGCAGTCAATCTTCCTGAATGTTGTGTTCAGTGCATTGCGATCGATAGGGCGACAGACACAGCTTCCTAAGGATAAAGGATGTAGCCTATTGTGGTCTCCCAATATATACTCGACGATACGTGGGAGCACAAGTCCGTACTGGAACTTGTCGTCTCAAAGAAAAGGAATCACCAAACCCACGATGAAAGTGATAGTTACCAGGCTTTACGACGCCAGAATAGGTCTCTAGCCTAGACTTCTAAATGTTGTGCGTTAGGTTCCAAAGCGTTTTTATGTTCATTGAATTTATTTTATAGTTGATCTTTCTTAAGAAGTTTGCCTTTCAGGTTCACCGCGTGTGATGTAGATATACAATTCCTAAAATGCAATCTAAGATGATAAACAATCGTTTAATCTTCTTTTTGCAATGAAAATCCTAGCTACTAAAGAAAGAGAAATGAGATCCTTTCAACATAGAGCAGAGAGCACACATTAGATGCATTGTCCTAAATCAAAATCAACAAGATGTCTAAATGCAAATGCACATGCATGTATTTTTTTTCCGCCTTCTTAATGTGTGAATGACAAAAAGAATGCTAAGTACAAATCTGAATTATCTTTTCAAAGCAACAATACTAACAATTTTCTCTTCAAAAAACGAAAGGAAGATAATGACAACACTTTGCGATTTTGAATTGAAAACGGCTTTCGACACTTGAAAAACTACTAATTCAAATCAAATACAAGAGTAATAGTGTAATCGACCATCAAGAATAATAGGATTCTTTTCTTTGACTGAAAACGACACTTGCGACACTTCCAAATCCAAAGACGACAGTTTGATTAAGCTACTTTTTTGTAAAAGAGAACTATAAATGGCACACAATACATAAAAACATTCACGATTCTTTGTACAATGGAGGTCGAATCATGCAAAGGAAGGGAGTTTCCACAGTGGTATACTAATCACAGACAACAAAACTCCTAAATAAAGCTGAAGAGAATGAAGAAAAACCAAAATCTGGAGGCAAAATTAGCCTTTTCTAATCATCGCACCTGTAACACAGGGAAACAGGGATGCATCTCACCTACTGCACACGGGAGGTGCGATGCATCCAGATTTCCTATAATAAAGGGTGCGATGGTACAGGGATGAGACTTTAACTTGGTTTTTGGTCACAGTTTGCAGCTCAGTTAAGGGATTTAGGCCGAGCAAATGATAGTCATTAAATGTAAATCACAGGGGTTGATCTAATGAGGTTACTTGAGCCACCACCAAGGCAATTAGGATGTTTGCAAACCAATTGTTTAGTTCATAAACAAAACCGGGAGATAGACTAAAGCAACATTGATCTACTATGCACTTGCATATCAAATGCAGTTCGAAGGCTAGCTGGCTTAACTTCAGGCTCCGTCTGTAGTTTATAAAGCAAACAAATATAGACAAGAAAACAAGCTATTATCTCCCCAGCGGAGTCGCCATTTTGTTCGGGAAATCTAGTGTCCACTCAAAGCTGCTAGCCCACTAAGACGGGTAGCTATCTTAGAAACAAACAAACCAAAGTTACTTTTGTTTTCCTTTATGAGAAGTAGATGACAAGAAAGCAAGAGTACCAACCTCTGTCTTTCGCTTGGTTCCTTGCTTGTTTCCTCTCCCCTCTGACAGATCTTTGCTGCTCCTTCCTTAATTACCCCGATTCAAAGAGTACCTGCAAAGTCAAAGCAGCATAATACTATCGAAGTACAGAGATCTACAATCATAAACAATATAGGAATAGATATATATTAACCAAACAAACGCATATATCATCAAACATACAAGAATGTGGAGGAAAACTTGAATAACTTTATTGATATAAAGATTAGAAGAGAGGATTACAACCCATTGATCTGACCCAGCGTCATCCTCCCAGCATGAAAGCCCTTCTTCACCTCATGAAAAGCTTAGATCACCCAACATTATGATGTTCCACCAGGAAACCAACAAAACTTCCTTACAAGATACAAAATTCCAGCCTCCGGATCTCTGGGATGAGGGATCCATATATAGATATTTGCAGGGGGTGATTCAGCTTTTGGGATTTTCATTAGTGTCCTCTCTCTAATAGTTCTTGGTTCCACTTGGAGATTCATGATCTCTTACTCATTCCTGGGTGAATTCAGAGAGGCAAGTGTCACAGAAGAAGTTTCTGGAAGATTCCATGATCATCCATCTTGCAAATTGTCTCTACCATTTGTCTACTCTTGCCCATCGCACCCTACAGAATGGATTTTCAGAATGCATCACACTTTTTGCACTGAGCAGGTGAGATGCATCGCACCCTTAGCACTGAGCAATTTGTATGGTCCAGTTTTGACCAGTTCTGAGCAGTTTTCCGTGGAGAACTTCTGGGAGATGATGTAATCAGCTGACCTTGTTCCTTTAGGGTATGAGACATCACTTTTAGGGACTCATAATCCCTCAGTTTATGGACATATATGATTGGGGTTGCAGTGCCCAAATACGTCTATAACAGATGCCCACCTTAGTGCTTGAAATATTTGAAATAAATGATTAATTGGGGATCCCACGCTAAGAAATAAACCTTAAAAATATTTACTAGACTTGTGCGATGCTTTCATTATGTGGAAAGCTCCACAAACTTTTTAAAAATTTTAAACACGAAGTGTTAATGAATGTTTAAGTTTTCATGCCTTCCTTTCAAAAAAATAAAAAAATCAATGCCACATGTTCCTAAATGTTTAATTTCACATGTTTTGAAATAAATGATTAAGTCGTAAAAATATCATTAATTTTATGAATTTAATAAAATGTTAAAGCTATAGAATCAATGATGCCATTACCCGTGTGGAAATTTGTAAAAGCAATAGTCGTCTCTTACTTAGCTCCCCATCTCACGCTAAGAAATAAACCTTACTATACGGAAATCTATGCACATGAAAAGCTCCCCATGTTTCTTTACATCAAAGCTATGCACAATGTTTAGAAACTTTAAACACCAGGTGTTAACGAATTTTTAAGTTTACATGCCTTCCTTTCAAAAAAAAGAAAAAAAATCTAAGGCACATGTTCCTAAATGCTTAATTTTACATGCTTTGAAATATATGATTAACTAGTAAAAACATGATTAATTTCATGAATTTAATAAAATGTTAAAGCTATATTCTCAATAATGTCATTTCCATTGTGGAAATTTGTAAAATTAATAGTCGTCTCTTACTTAGCTCCCCAGCCCATGCAAATAAATAAACCTTAAAACAATTTACTAGACTTGTGTGGTCCAACTTTCACTGTGTGGAAAGCTTCGCACAAGTAAAGCTCCACACACTACTTTGCATGCAAATGATCCAGATTTAAACAGGAACACACTAAAATATAGAGATAACCATATACACAAAGATGCAGTGGAAATAATACTTCATTTCATTAATGGAAAATACTGAAATATGCTTACAACCATAAATAGAAATAAACCAGCTAGGGCGATGGTAGCTTATCTCTAGAAAAGA